>PVIU01013536.1:0-55485 GCA_004026605.1 Ondatra zibethicus | reverse complement strand
TTCCTAACTCATCTTCTCCCACCTTCTGCTCTTCACCTGCACCTTGGGGGCTCAATCCATTGCTCTGATGTGATTGTGGGTCTCTGTCTCTATCTCCATCCATCGGATGAAATTTCTCCCACCTCTATCCCCGCCCCTGGCTTCCAACTTTTGCTTGATGATCCTGTTTGCTTCCAATTTCCAGGAGGTTCTGTGTAAGATGCCATCTGTCTGCCTTTAACCGCAACTACGGAAGGATTGTGGTGGCTGGCACATGCACGGCTTCTTCAGATTCCTCATAACTTCTTCTCATTTATATTTCCATATCATCTGATCGATGATGCTAAATATGCACCTCAGAGACCTGTGAAGATGAGCAAGCACAGGGTATGGAAACTTCTCACACTGCCTGGGCTTCAGTAAATCCTCATTGAACTGAGTGGGTAAATACCCCACATTTGAGAGAAAGGAAACTGCTATCCTCCTCTTGAAGTGAGGTGTGTCGTAACTGATGGGCACTGTAGAAACTGCCAGCTTTTTTTCTAATAGCTCTGGATAGGAGTGAAATTTATGTAAGATAATTAAAGGTCTAAAATTCATAGTGCTCAATATTGGTTGCTATTCTTTTTTGATAATGATGTGTTAATATATATTTTTCTTCACAAATCTCTCTTTTTTGGTTTTTGGAGACAAGGTTTCTCTGTAGCTTTGGAGCCTGTCCTGGAACTAGCTCTTGTAGACCAGGCTGGCCTCGAACTCACAAAGATCTGCCTGCCTCCCGAGTGCTGGGATTAAAGGTGTGCGCCACCACTGCCCGGCCCATAAATCTCTCTTAATCTCTACTTAAACTTTCAATTTAAAGCATTTTTTCTGAGGCACAAAGCAAAGCAAATTTTATTGTTTCTCAAATGGTTAATATGCCATAGGGGATTTGTTTTCTTAGTACTGTTAGTTCATAAATTTTAATTTCATAATTGATGAGTGCAATTCATTTCCAAAATAAAGGAGCAGGTTTGCTATATGGGAGAGTGTTTTTACTTCTCAATAAACTGAGTAGCAGAGACAGTCAACACTTAGGGCTGTTTAAAAGTCTCTTCATGTGCACATGGAGATTTGATTACATCCATCTTCATCATTTTACACTAAATAACAAAAAGCACCTCTATTGGTGGAAAAAAAATGATGTGACTTCACCTGTTAGAGATCTTAAGCATTATTAGTGTAATGGAATTTGTGGAGCATGATGTTCTAGAAGGAAAAAGCATTTTTTGATGATGGGGAAAGTAAAAACTTAATACAGAATCATCTGTCTCAGTTTTGAAGAAATCTTATAAAGTCAAAGCTTTATTAAGTTGAAATGAACGTAAATAAATTGTTTTTGATTTATTTTTATAGTGCCTATTGGTCTTCCATGAAGAATGAGAACATTTACAACTCGGGAGATTTAATGTGGATGTCACACCAGGATTGGATAGAAGTGCTAATACTGAATAGTTGCCTTTTCACAAACTTGTATCTTGATAATAGAGAATATTTGTTTAAAGCACATTTCTGTGCATTCAATTTTGTTTAAGTATAACTCATTAAGAAAACAAAAAGTAACTTTGAAAAAAATCTGAGCTGAAGAAAATGACCCCATAAAATGCTCTGATGAGCCATGATGAGCCATGAAAAGATAATGTTGGATCAAAGAGACTGTCCCTCCCACAGCCTCTCATGCTGTCCGAGAGGCATTAAACTCTGACCTGATATGCTTGTGCTCGCCAAAAATTATGCCTAGCCAAGGGTATGTAAAGCTTGCTTATAGAAAGGTAGTTCAAGGTTATGCTATGTAAAATCACCCAAGGCAACAAATAGAGAACACCCTATATACCCTTCTACTCTGGGTCTGAGATTTACTACCATTGTATGCCCTTCAGTATATACAACCTTAGGGAAACATTCTTCCAAGAGTCTCTTGTGGGGCTTCTTAGTTCATACTTTTTATTCCAACACAAGGACACAAATCCTTAACTCATCATTACTGACAAGGTGAAAGTGTTCCTATTGGCAATGGTTAGAGTTGAAATGAGGTGAGCAAGAGCAGAACCAACAATGCTTGAGTGCCTTATGCACCCCACACTCAGTAATAGTAACAGTGGTAAATCATATGTTTAAGCAGTTGTATGAAATGATTGATGTGGATCGTTTCTCTTCCCATGAGATAACTATAAAAGAAATGCTCCTGTTTAAGTTACGTAGGAAAAATGATACCCTTCAGGGTTAAGTAACTTTACTGGATGTAAAACAGACATTTGACTCTCCTGTTCCAAGTACTGAACCAGTTTACAGCTGTTAGTTTATGTAACTGTAGGGTTGGTGATTTGTTTATTACGCCCACTTTTAGGACTTGGAAACAGACCAGGTTTAGATTGCTTGTCAAGGACTGTATGAATAACAAGTGTGGCACTCAGTAGTAAACCTACATCTATAAATTCAGGGTTGGTATTTTAATATGCAGGGAAATACATGCACTGTGGTGTTTGAAGACTGAGGGTATATATTAGAAAGAAATGCTTTACTAGAACAAGTATATAGACGATGTTTTCAATAAGCTTTCATATTCAAAGACTGTGGCAAGCAGGGAAGGACGTGGGGAGCCTTCAGTGCTGGTCCTTGTCCCACAAGGGCTTTCTTTCAAGGACTAAATGATCTCAAGTGGATCTGGATACAACTTTAACCATGTGTACTCAGGCAAGACTTTTGTTTTCTATTTCATTTCCTCCCCCTTCCTCTTCTTTCCTCCTCTTCTTCCCTTCCCTCACTCCACTCCATCTCTCCCTCTAGGCTGACCCTGTCCTGAAACTTAACTACATACCCAGATTGGTTTCAAACTCATGACATCTTGCCTTAGCTTCTTGAGCACTGGGATTAGAGTCACGAGACACTGTACCTGGTTACTGTTTCTTAAAGAGCATTTGGCTATCTGTGCATAGTTCTCTTTTCTCTTCATTTTGGTGGAGGACTCATCTCAGTGTCTGCTTACAGCTGAGAATGTTGATCTTAACATTTTGTCCCTATTATTTTGAGCAGGGAGAAGCTACAAAGATGGATAGGGTAGGGATCAAAGGTGAGGGAGGGTAATGTATAAACTAACTTGATTTGAATATAGGATGAAGCTGATTCATCAATATTAGGCCTTTGTTAAGATATAAAATGCTCTTCCCTCCCTCTTAAACTATTGCTTGTGTTACTGTCAGGAACCTTCAGACAGAGTGAGGGTTAGCATAGGGCAAAAACCTAGCCCAGGATTTTACTGTTCAATGTTCCTAGCTGAAATATGAACCATTCACTTAATCAAATAAAATAATCCCCATGCAATATTAACTATAATAAATTTAATTCTCATACTATTCAACTAGGAAAAGATAGACCAAACTGATGAAATGTCTTATAGCAATATAAATACTTAGAAAATCTTAAGTCAGGTGGTGGTGGTGCACACCTTTAATCCCAGCACTTGGCCAGCCTGGTCTATAAGAGCTAGTTCCAGGACAGACTCCAAAGCTACAGAGAAACCATGTCTTGAAAAACAAACAAACAAACAAAGAAACAAAAATACTTAGAAAATCTTGACTGCTAACCAATTGATTGTTGTTGAAGGCTGCTCATTTGTTCCTGGCTGCCCAGAACTGAAATAATCACACAGAAACTATATTATTTGCAATACTGTTTGGTCAATAGTTTAGACATGTTTTTAGCCAGCTCTTATATCCTAAACTAACCCATCTCCATTAATCTGTGTATCGTCACATGGTTGTGGGTTACTGGGTAAAGTTCTGTCCAGTGTCCAGTGTCTGTCTTTGGTGGGATACAGGGCTTCTCCCTGACTCTGCCTTCTTTCTTCCAGCATTCAGTTTAGTTTTCCTGCTTAGCGCTATTCTGCTAAACTACTTGTCGAAACAGCTTTATTCATTAACCACTAAAAGCAACACATATACAGAAGGACTCCCTACATCAATTAATTAAAATCAATTTTACATGAACTTGCATTTTAGTTGATTCCCTAACCTGGGATACTGAGGTTTCTTCAAGTTTTTCTAGCATCATAAATAATTCTAGGATATAAATTCTTATATATAGGCATTTAAATGCCTATTTCTTAGGATGAAAGGGAATTCAGAATAAAGTTTTTGAGAAACTTTGTTAGCAATCTGTCCAGAGCTGTAGAGAAAGCTCTGTCAACAAAGTGCTTGAGGTAGAAAGCATGAAAGCACAACTTTGATATCCAGAACTTATGTGAGAAATCCAAGTGTGAAATCCTGATGTTTTTTCTACCATATTCACACCTATGCAATCCTATGTAATTGTTGTTCCATTTGTCATGGGAAAAGAAGTTCTGCTGGATGTGTGTGATTCCCAAAAGCACTCTCTGCAAATCAGGAACAGCTTTCTGACCTAACTTAGCCTTGTTTTGCTGAAATTTCTATCCTTAGAAGGACTCTGTATTCTCTGTATTGCAAACTGCTAATAGAAGCTTTATAAAATGGATCATAGTAGTCAAACTCATGACAGTTTAGACAAAATGACCCACAAACCAAATAGAATTTTAAAAAGACTAACCACTACTAATTTGTCATTTTACTGACATTTGAGGAGAAAAAAAATACTATAGTGTCTCCAAGGTACAGAATCAGAATTATGAAATGTATGTATGTATGTATGTATGTATGTATGTATGTATGTATGTATGTATGTATGCATGTACATTAAAATACTAGGTGTGGTGGTGTGTCTTATAACCTAACTTTGGTGAGGAGAAGGCAAGAAGTTCCTTGGGGCTTGCTGGCTAACCAATCTAACCTGCTTAGTGGTTCCAGACCAAGGGAGAGACATAGCCTCCAAAATCCCAAAGTGAGTGGGGTCTGAGAAATGACAACTGAAACCAATTCCTGACCATCATATGAAGATATATGCTCCTCCACCATGCACACATGAATACATCCATAGATTTAGGTACATTTATAATTGTTTTTTCCTGGTGTGAAATCCAGTTTATTCTGAACAATGACCTCTCTTCTTATTGCTATTTGCCAAGTTGATCATTAAGGTATGATCTCTTGTTGCTAATTCATAGTTGTCTAATGCCCACTATTCAATACTTAATACATTAGTTTCTGTACCCAAGAACATCATTAAGATAACAGGCAATTTGAGAGGTGTATTTATCTCTTTCTAATTAGTTTCTAAAATATCTCTATATAATAAAGATGCATTTATCTTAACTAATGTATCTTCAGAGATATTCTGTACTCACATTTTATTATAAATAAAAATGTGTGCAAGTTTAATATTCTTTGTTTTCAGGAATATAGTTCTTCAATTTTCTTGTAGCACTTTAAGGAGCTGATCTATCTATCTATCTATCTATCTATCTATCTATCTATCTATCTATCTATGTATCTGCAAAATAGCCATGGTATTGGTTATTGGAGGTTGAAGTCACAGGAAGACAAAAATTACATGTATTAATACATTTTAAGGATTTTAAAATTATGCATATATGTGTATCGCCCTCTGAGTATATGCCACATGATTATGGATACCTGTAGAAATCAGAAAACTTAGACTCAGACTTAGATCCCCTAAGTTTGGAGTTATAAGTCTGTGGGTGCTAGGAGCCAAACTTGGGTCCTGTACAATGGCAGGAAGCTGACTTAACCACTGAGCAATCTCTTCAGCCTCTATACATCAGCTTTTGTGGGTAAGGAGTGACTGACTACATGGGTATATGAACTATTTCTACATATTTTATAAACAGGAAGAAGACTTAATCATAAGATGAAAATGACCAGTTTATGTCAAAAGTATAAAAAATAACTTGTATCTCACTGGATTATCTGGCTGGATATATAACAGAAACACAAATGAATTGAGATCTTGAGAGACATCAGAATTTTGAAGGCTTTGTATATATGTTATTAAACTCATCTCTATAATTTTTAAATAAATTATAATTTTAATGTTAGAGAGTTTAAACTTAGGTTCCAGAACTATAATAGTAGAAATGATGATAGTACACATTTTATAGAGTTTGTTTTACGAGCTCCGTAGTCCATGTTAAACATATATCCTGGCAAAGTGAATGATTAACAAGAGATAAGCATTTTAACTAAGATAGTATTTTAAAAATTACAAATATAAAATCTTAAAAAAGCACATCTATTAGAAAAAACATGGAAGAATTGGGAATTTGCACTGCGTGATTTGAACCTCTTTGCTATGTTGCCTTCCACTAATCATAAGTTCCTGATGCACACAAGGAAACTATTAAAATGAGAGACTTGTAAACCCAATGAAGGACTCAGCTTGTACGGTCTGGTTGGATGAAATGAGACAGAGCATGCTTTCTCCCAGAGGGTAGCAACCAGGGTTATCATTCTCTACTCACAAAATGGAGTCAAAAATATGCATGCAGGACCCCTGTTTCTTTCATCAATGCTAATGTGTTGTTAATGTGATTTTCAGCCAATCACTGCTTCACACCCATTTGTCGAGATTCAGTCAGGCTTGCCCTTGCCCTTGCCCTTGCCCTTGCACTCAAGATGCTCTCTGACTGCTCTCCTTACCCTTGAGTGGCAGTGATGTCAGGAAGGAATAAGCAGGGCGGTACCTGACTCTGGCTTAGGGAAAGTGTTTCGTGGTGCTCTTGTTTTTGTTTTCTTTTATTAAACAACCCAATCAGTATTTATTAATTAAAATTTTAAATTTGTTTTTATTCATGTGTGGCTGTGTGACACTTGTGTGTAGGTCCCTGTGAAAGCTAGAAGATGGCATTGGATCCCTTGGAGCTTGAGTTATAGGCAGTTTTAAGTTGCCCAACATAGGTGGGTTCTCTGGAAAATCATTAAGCCCTGTGAAGTGCTGTTCCATCTCTTCATTCCCTTATTTTCTATAGACAGTAGTCTCTGATAAGAACTGTGACAGGTGTACTATCAGAGGGATGAACAATGAATACTCTACATTATTAAGAAATTTAGACAAGCAGAGACAATTTCATTGAGTATTATGGGTGAATAAAAGGGCTGCAGTGAAAGTTAAGGATGTAATTACTTGGTAAGAAAATCCTTTCATAAGAAGGCTAAATAAAATTTGGCTAAGAGCTGATGGGAAGCAAAGAAATTAGAGATAGAGGCTATAGAAACATGAGAGAACACAAGTCTTGGCTCAAATTATAAGAAAGGCTGTATAGTGGACTTTTATTAACTCTCTGAAATCCATGTCATACCATCTCATGTCTGTCTTAGAGATGGGTATGGTAATAGTAATATAGGCCAATGAGAATCAAAGAGAGATGGTTAGAAAGATTTATTTATTTGTCTCTGTCTCTGTATCAATCTCTTTCTCGCTCCCCTTGCAATGTGTGTTAGAGAACAATTTGTGAGAGGTTCAAGTTTCCTTCTACCAGGTGAGTTCTGGAAATCTAACTCATATCATCAGGTTTGGCATTAAGTACCTTTACCTGTTGAGTCATCTTGCCAGTGTGTTGAGAAGTTTTAAGAATAGAGTTCCTTCCCCTTTATAAGGATAAAACCTAGGGCCTGCTTTACCATTGAGCTATATACCCATCCCTCCTTCCTCTCTCATTCCCTCCCTTTCTTTCTCCCCCTTCTTTTCCCTCCCTCCTTCCTTCATTCCCTTCTAGCCATTCTCCCTCCCACCATCTGATGTGAGATTCCCCTATGTATGCTGTGAATATGTTTTCTTACCATTGGTCAATAAAGAATCTGCTTTGGCTGTGGCAGTGCAGAATAAAGTCAGGTGGAAAATCTGAACAGATATATATAGAGAGAGAGTAGGCAGAGTCCAGGAGACACCATGTAGCTGCTGAAGGAGAAAAATGCTGATGGAACTGTTCCAGTAAGCCACAGCCTTACGGTGATACACAGATTAATAGAAATGGATTAATTTAAGATACAAAGGTAGGTAGGAATATGCCTAAGCTGTTGGCCAAGCAGTGTTGTAATTAATATAGTTTTGTGAGATTATTTGGGTCTGGGTGGCCAGGAAACTATAAAGCAGTCTCTTCTTATACCACACCCTATTTTGATTTGCTGTATAGCCTAGGCTGTCTTTAAATTCATGATATTCCTTGTTTCATTTTTTGAGTGCTATAATAATAGACACATGGCATCATGTTTGAAGTTTCTTATACTTAAAATAAACTGTAGGAACCCTCTGTGTCCACTGCTTGATTAGACAAAATATACATTTATCCTCAAAGCTTGCTGGAATCCATCGTGGAACCTCGGGGGAACAAATATTGAGATGACCCATACAGTAGATTTCAGAAAGAGAGCGACCACAGTTCCTTTATCTTATCATCACACCACTTTGCCAGTTGACTCAAAGTCCTTTGCAGGCAGTCTAGGGACCAAACCTTGAAAACTTTCATTTTAGGAGTTAACGAGCCAGTAGAAGAAACAATGAAAACATATAACACAAGAGCACAGCCATAAACTGAAGCAGACAGCACTACGTGGTAACTTGCAGCAGTGGTACTCCTGCTCAAGTGAGACAATGCACTTCCTTGTTTATAAATCTGAAAACAGCTGTCCTTTGTTTCCCTTTGTCTATAACGGTCCGATACCAACCTGCGAAAAACACAGATTATAGTCTATGATGTGCCGTGAATGCTGTGCATCTCACTCAGGAGCTGGAACTTCAAGCTGAGAGCAGCTGGGAGATACCAACTGGTCCTCTTGCTTGCTTGGCAAGCACTTTAACTCCTGGGCCTTCTTCCTAGGCCTGCAATGTTAATTTTTAAACCAAACTTTGTAAACTTTGTAAAAATTCAAGCACTCCATTTTTATTCTAAAACATGAGGATAAGAAGAAGTGACTCTTTTTTTTAATCAATAATCCACTTTTTTGGAATGTTGGCATAGTTTTCCAGGATACTTCCTGCTGATTGGGGGCACTAATAATGTTATGGGGACCTAAAGAAAATTCAGGATTATGGTCAAGTTCTGACTGGAATATTCTGTGAGACTTGATGATCTCAGCCAACAGTCTTGAGGCTGGTCTGGATGTAGAACTCAGAGGAAACTCCAACAGTGGTCCTCTGAAATGTTGGATCATCTGGGCCATCCAGAGATTTTTCAGGGAGTCTTCCTTGGTCAAACTTGATTTTTCTTAACCCAGAATGAATCCACAACCTCTCATTTCCTGTGGAAACAAAAGCAAAACCTCTTCTCCAGAGTAATATATCTCTTGACTTAAATTTTAAAGTCAAAGCATTTTCAAAATTTATATGCTCTATTAAACCTGCAGCATTTTTTTTAACTTTCTAGACTTTTATTTTTCTAATAACCACCCTCACCTCTGGCTTACTGTTGCATTCTGGTATTTTTTCATATTCTTTTATTTTTTCATTCAAAAATTTACACTGCCTCCCCTTCTCCCAGGCCCCTCCCACTCCCCCTACCTCTTCCTCCCTCCCCCTGCTTCCTTAAGAGAGGGCATGGTGCCCTGCCCTGTGGGAAGTCCAAGGCCCTCCCCCCTCCATCCCAGCCTAGGAAGGTGTGCATCCAAATAGACTAGGTTCCCAAAAAGCCAATACATGCAGAAGAGATAGGTCCTAGTGCCATTATTGATGGCTTCTCAGTGTGCCCCCATTGGCAGCCACATTCAGAGAGAGCGGTATGATCATATGCTCGTTCAGTCCCAGTCCAGCTGGATTTGGTGAGCTCCCATTAGATCAGGCACACTGTCTCAGTGGGTGGACAGCCCCTCACGGTCCTAACTTCCTTGCTCCTCTTCTCCCACCTTCTGCTCTTCGACTGGACCTTGGGAGCTCAGTCCATTGCTCTGATGTGAATGTGGGTCTCTGTCTCTATCTCCATCCATCGGACAAAATTTCTATGGTGATGATCAAGATATTCATCAGTGTGACTATGGGACAAGGCTAGTTCAGGCACCCTCTCCTCTGCTGCCCAATTACCTAGCTGGGGACATCCCCATGGACACCTGGGATCCCCTCTAGAGTCAAGTATCTTGCAAATCCTGAAATGACTCCCTTAATGTAGATATCTTATTCCCTTCCTCAATATCCACCTTTCCTCCATCTCCACCCTCCTACTCCCCCAAGCTCTCCCGAGTCCTTCCCTTCTCCCTTCTCCTTCCCCCTCTCCCCTTCCCCCATTCTCCAACCCTACCCCCACCTATCCCCACCCCTGTGCTTCTAACTTTTGCCTGGCAATCTTGTTTGATTCCAATTTCCAGGAGGATCTATATTTTTTTTTAGGGTTCACCTTGCTATTTGGCTTCTCTAGGCTTGGGAGCTATAAGCTTAGTGTCCTTTGTTTATGGCTAGAGTCTACTAATGAGTGAGTACATACCATAATCGTCTTTTTGGGTTTGAGTTACCTCACTCAGGATAGTGTTTTCTATTTCCATCCATTTGCATGCAAAATTCAAGATGTCATTGTTTTTTAGCACTGAGTAGTATTCTAATGTGTATATATTCCACACTTTCTTGATCCATTCTTCCAATGAGGGGCACCTAGGTTGTTTCCAGGTTCTGGCTATTACAAACAATGCTGCTATGAACATAGTTGCACAAATGCTTTTGTAGTATGATTGGGCTTCTCTTGGGTATATTCCCAAGAGTGGTATTGCTGGATCCTGAGGTAGGTTGATTCTCAATTTCCTGAGGAACCGCCACATTGATTTCCAAAGTGGTTGCACAAGTTTGCATTCCCACCAGCAATGGATGAGAGTTCCCCTTACTCCACATCCTCTCCAGCATAGGCTATCATTGGTATTTTTGATTTTAGCTATTCTGACAGGTGTAAGATGGTATCTCAAAGCTGTTTTTTGATTTGCATTTCCCCAATCGCTAAGGAAGTTGAACATGACCTTAAGTATCTCTTGGCCATTTGAACTTCTTCTGTTGAGAATTCTCTATTCAGATCATTACTCCATTTTTTAATTGGGGTATTTAGAATTTTAATGTCTAGTTTCTTCAGTTCTTCATATATTTTGGAGATCAGACCTTTGCCTGATGTAGGGTTAGTGAAGATCTTCTCCCATTCAGTAGGATGACTTTTTGTCTTAATGACTGTGTCTTTTGCTTTACAGAAGCTTCTCAGTTTCAGGGGGTCCCATTTGTTCATTGTTGCTCTTATTGTCTGTGCCACTGGGATTTTACATAGGAAGTGGTCTCCTGTGCCTATGTATTGCAGGCTACTTCCCACTTTCTCTTCTATCAGGTTCCGTGTGGTCAGATTTATATTGAGGTCTTTAATCCATTTGGACTTGAGTTTTGTGCATGGTGATAGATAAGGGTCTATTTTCATTCTCCTACAGGTTGACATCCAGTTATGCCAGCACCATTTGTTAAAAATGCTTTCAATCTTCCATTGTATAATTTTAGCCTCTTTGTCAAATATGAGGTGTTCATAGGTTTGTGGATTAATATCAGGGTCTTCAATTCGATTCCATTGGTCAATGTCTCTGTTTTTATGCCAATACAAAGCTGTTTTCATTACTGTCGCTCTGTAATAGAGTTTGAAGTCAGGGATGGTAATGCCTCCAGAAGTTCCTTTATTGTATAGGATTGTTTTGGCTATCCTGGGCTTTTTGTCTTTCCATATAAAGTTGGTGATTGTTCTCTCAAGGTCTGTGAAGAATTTTGTTGGGGATTGCATTGAATCTATAGATGGCCTTTGGTAGAATTGCCATTTTTACTATATTGATCCTACCAATCCGGGAGCATGGGAGATCCTTCCATTTTCTGGTATACTCTTCAATTTCTTTCTTCAAGGTCTTAAAGTTCTTGTCAAATAGATCTTTTACTTCCTTGGTTAGTTACCCCAAGATACTTTATGCTATTTGTGGCTAATGTGAAAGGTGATGTTTCTGTGATTTCCCTCTCTGTTTCTTTATCCTTTGTGTATAGGAGGGTTACTGATTTTTTTGAGTTGATCTTGTATCCTGCCACTTTGCTGAAGGTATTTATCAGCTGTAGAAATTCTTTGGTAGAGGTTTTGGGGTCACTATGTATACCATCATATCATCCACAAATAACAAAAGTTTGTTCTTCCTTTCCAATTCAAATCCCCATAATCTCCTTATTTTGTCTTATAGCTATTGCTAGGACTTCAAGCACTGTATAAAAGAGATATGGAGAGAGTGGACAGAATATTTTATCATGAACAATGATTCCAAACGCTTTTCTTTCTTTGGTTTGTATCATATCTGCTTTGGTTTCTGTTTAGTGTAACTGGAATTTTCTCAATCTGTCCAGCTTTGCCTTCATTATTTTCTTTTTATGCTATGACAATAATTTTTTCTCTTTTTCTCAAATCAATTCTATTTATATTTTCAGTCATTGGTTTCTTTCGGCTTTCTTTTGCATATAATTTCACCACCACTATCTCAGGTCATAGTAAAAGACCATGTTTCTTTCAGATTTAAGACACCTGAAAAGGGACAGTGACAGACATTGGGTAACCTGTGGAATTTCTTAGCTAGTTATTTCTACCTATTAATTGCTTAGTTAACCAAGTTATTGTAATTTGTTTAGTGAATTTAATTTTGGGCAGTTGGCTAGAATTATTGGTTATTGGAAGCACAATAGTCTAAGTTCTTGTGTAAATAGCCAAATGGTATGAATTTTGATAATAAATATTCTATCTTCTTCTTTTTGTTATATCTCAATTATGCTTTTATCAAATTCAATTCTATTTGACAAAAAAAACTTGAACTCTTACCTTTGTGTTAACTTGGTTTGTGTGTGTGTGTGTGTGTGTAAATAGAATATCATGTGTAGCTATGAGGGAATTATCAGGGTAGTTAGACTTAAAGTAATCTGTTAGCAGTAGATTTTGTCCATTGTCCATTATTCTAATATTTCTGCTGCTTATTTCTTGCTCTTATTTTATTTTCATACACTTTTAATTGAAAATAGAAGTAGGGTTCTCCCTTCATCCAGCAACTGATGAAAACCAACGCAGAGACCCCACATTAGAGCACTGGACTGAGCTCCCAAAGTCCAATTAAGAGTGGAAGGAATGAGAATATTAGCAAAGAGATCAGATTGGGTACACCCACTGAAATAGTTTACCTGAGCTAATAGGAGCTCACCAACTCTAGCTGGACTCAGAAGGGAGCAAGCATAGGACCAAATTAGTCCCTCTGAATGTGGGTGACAGATGAATTGCTGGGGCAGACTGGAGCTGCTGGCAGTGGCAATAGGATTTATCCCAGTAGGGATCCTATTTTCTTTGGATGGAAACCTTGCTCAGCTTAGATATATTAGGGACGGCCTTGGACCTTCCACAAAGCAATGTGCCTTACCCTCTCTGAGGAGTGGATGGGGTGGGGTGGGAGGGTGTGTTGAGGGAATGAGAGGAGGGGAGTGAGTGGGAACTTGCATTGATATTTTTTAAAACTCTAATAAGTTAAAAAAAAAGAAAAAAAGAAGTAGGGTTCTCTCTAACTCTTGATTGCTTTAGTATTTTCAGAGTTTAGGGTTTTATTTTGAGGTTCATCATTCATTTGGAGTTGATTTTTGTGTAAGGCGAGAGATAATGATCTGGCTTTATTCTTCTACATGTAAATGCTCAGTAATTCCCCTTTTGAGATGCTGCTCTTTCTAAATGTTTAATTTTTGATATTTTTGTCAAAATCCAGGTGGCTGAAGTTGTGTGGACTTTGTTCTGGGGTCCTCTGTGTGGTTTCACTGGCTTATATGCTGTGTGTGTGTGTGTGTGTGTGTGTGTGTGTGTGTGTGTTCCAAGTGTGCCAATGCCATACTGTTTTACTACGGTGAGTCTGTACTGGAGTCTGAAATCAGGTATAACTCCACCATTGTTCTCTTTGCTGAAGGGTGTTTTAGCCATCCTTATTTTTTCATACTAAATATGGGTTTTAGTATTCTTTTTATTTTTGTGAAGAAACTGTGCTGGGATTTTGATAGGGATTGCACTGAATCTGTAGATTGCTTTTGGTAAGAAGGCCATTTTCACAATATTGATTATATCAATTCATGAGTTTGGGATATCCTTCCATATTTAGTTCTTTACTCAATTTCTTTGTTTAGTTTTTCAAAGCTTTTGTTGTAGAAATCCTTCATTTCCTTGGTGAAGTGTAACATGAGGGCCTGCTTGTTGGGGTTTCTATCCTGCCCAGCTCCCACAGCCGTTTAGCCCCAAAAAAGATCACACAGAGGTCTCCAGAAGATTATAAAGTGATTGGCCCATTAGGTCTTATAACTTATATAGTCCATTATTCTTATCTATGTTAGCCACATGGCTTAGTACCTTTCTCAGTGGGGCAGGTCACATCCTGCTTCTTCGGTGGTCTGGGCAGGAGTATGGAAAAAACTTCCTTCTTACCAGAATACTCCTGTTCTCATTGCCTCACCTCTATCTCCTGTCTGGTTTTCCTGCCTATACTTCCTGCCTGGCGAATGGCCAATCAGTGTTTATTTAAATCATGATTGACAGAATACAGACAATTCTCCCGCACCAATGAAGTTTCTTCCAAGGGTTTTCATTTTCACAAGGCTAATGCATATGGTATTGTTTCCCTAACTTATTTTCAGTTGTATTGAAATCATTGGTACAAAGGAAGGTCATTGCCTTTTTCTGTGTGTGTTAATTTTGTACTCCATACTCTGCCAGAGGTGTTTATCAGATCTACGAGACTTTTGGGATCATCTTTAGGGTCTCTTAAGAATGATATCATCTGCAAATTCTTTTTCTTCTTCCTTTCCTATTTGTATATCTTATATTTTCTTTTCTTATTTTGTTGCTCTAACTAGGACTTGGCATATCAAATTGGATCAGAGTGGGAAGAGTGGATACCTTTATCTTGTTTTTGATTTTAGTGGGAATTCTGCAAGTTTTTCTACATTTAGTATGATATTGGACATATGTAAGCTCTGCAGTTACTAACTGGGGAAAGGCTTGAATTTCCAGTCCAAGGATTAAACCAGCTTTGGGTTAAAAGGGTCATAGCAAGACTGAGACTAAGACAATTTTTATTGAGAACATTCAGACTTTTTATACCCTTATCAGAAACATAATATAGTGCCAATTGCCAGGATCAATACAGTTGTAGTTGCCAGGATACAATGATGTTTGCAAGCTGTGCAGGGTATACAAGATTAATGTCTCAGATCAATTGTCCTGTCAAGCTTCCATGCTTCCTTGACTTCTAAGGGAACCTACAGAATTACAAAGCTGCCTGAACACTTCACTGCCTGAGGCCTTCCCAGCTATATCTAGGTTGAGCTATATCTATGGGTTCCAAAATGCCAGTTCAAGCACTAGGGATAAATCCTGGTTCCACTGCCAGTGGCTCCACAGACTGCCTAAGCCACACAACTGTCACCTACATTCAAACTCCCTAGTTTGGACCTAGGCAGGTTCCCTGTTCTCAGTTCAGGGTCAGTGAGCTCTCACTAGGCAGGGCAGCAGTTTCTGTGATAGGCCCATTATGGTCTTGACCCCTTTGCTCATGTTATCGCTCCTCCCTCCCTTGGACTGGTCTCCAGAAGCTCATCCAGTGCTTATCTGTTGGTCTCTGCATCTGCTTCCAGAAGTTTCTGGATGAAGGTTCTATGATAACAATTAAGACAGTCATTAATTTGATTATATGAACACATGTATGCATGCACACACACATGCACACAAAATTAAGTACCTTTTCTTTTCCAGCTGTTGTACCTCTGACTGTGCATTAGCTCTCCTCTCTTAACCCTCATTATCCTTCATCTCTACAGACCTCTCTTTTAGTGCCTCCCTACATGGGCATTTCTTCATCTTCCCTCCTCTTTCCTGTACTCACACTGACCAGGGTCTTCTCTGTTCTCATCCTCTGCTGTATGAGGTAGCTGTAGCCACCAAGATATCTGAACACTCTTTCCTCCCAGGTGAACTGGTAGGAATGCCACAAACATACTTTGGTCAGCAGTCAATCATGAACAGTAAAATACATGCTTTTGGAAGAGAATTCATGTTAAAATTCTGAGTAACCCCAGTATTTCTTCAAATTCATTTTTTGACTGAATAGTGTGTATTGCTGCATTCCACTGTGTTTTGACATTTTCTTTAACTGGAGCCATTTACCTGTTTAAAGTAGATTTGGTTGCTGCAAGCCAGTGCAAGCCACCATATACACTGCCTTGCTAGTCTCAGGTATAAGAATATAGACAATTTGTTCTTGGTCATAGTTAAAAATCTCTAAAAATAACTTGCTCTTATTCCTATTAGCATAGATTCATGTTTATTTTCAGAATATTGCTACTCTGCCCATCTGCACACTGAGCTCTATTTTGAACAAGAGCAAACTAAAGTAATACATCATCACAAATTGTTACAAATATGCTTGAGAGTAGAAACTTCATGGCTTGTGATGGAAATGTCATTGGGTGGATGAGCAACACACCTATGTATGCATCTAACACGCGGGCAAAACATCCTGCTCCCTTTCTGGAAAAGGTTTCCTAGACAGTCCTACAGACTCCATTAGATGGTTAGCTGAAGGAATGTAGTTCCCTGTGGAGGCGAGGATTTAACCCACTTCCCACTTGTAGATGGGTAAAAGGAATTAGGTGTTACCACATGCACGTGGCACAGGCAAATTGTATATTGGGGTTGACTAACACTACACACAATAATTATTCAAAATACTTCAGTTTTCTCACTTTAACTTAGTCATCTCTACATTGTCTCTGTCATATTCCAGAGATAATTTCCCTTCAGTTATTTAACTTACTTGTGCCAATTCCTACAGCAGAATCAAGACACTTATCTAGTTTCTCTGCTCCAGCTGTTTATGTTGTATCCCTTGTGGCTGAGTGTGGTTTCAATAGGCAGGATGTAATGAACTGTAATTGAAACTTCAGTGGTACAATAAAAAGTAGACCTAAAGGTATTATGTGCTTGAAATAATATGCTAGAGGGTTTAAAGACTAAATTTGGAAAAATATGACTACCCTATTCTTTGTGTTATCCAAATTTGACATTTTTTAGTACCTGCTATGTCTAATATCTTTTGAGCAAAAATAGTTATCCTAAGGCATGAGTGACTTGATATTTCTTTAACCTTAGGAAAATTATTACCAAATATTTTCACTTGAACCTCAAGAGATAAACAAATGAAGAGGTATGTTTGGTTTGAATTATGATTCATCTTATTCTGATACTGAATATAATTTATTTTTTACTTATAATTTCTAGCATGGATTGCAATTTGGAAGATAAAGGTAGAATAAGGTTCTAGTGTCTGGCCACAATGGTTTGACCTATGTAATAAATCAATAAATGTAATCTACTATATAAATAAGAACTGAAGACAAATTTCATGGTGATCTCATGGAATACTCTAAAGCAATTTGGAATGAAAAGAACAGTGATGGATGAATCTTAACACTTGTACCAGAGAGTCAAAGAAACAAAAAAAATGTGTGGTACTGGAATAATATAATCAGATGTGTAAAATGATTCAAAATAATATGTACCCAGAAACAAACCCTAAGAGCTACAAATACCCAATTTCAACAAAAGTGTAAAAAGCATACTTTAGAAAAATAACCTCTTCAACAAATAATGCTGGAAAATTGAATTTTCAAATGTAAATTTGTGTTTCTCCACCCTGAGAAGTTATCAATTTAAAATTAATCAAAAACTTAAATATTACATCTGAAACTTTATAAGTTCTAGACCAGTGGTTCTCAACCTTCCTAATGCTGCACCCATTTAACACAGTTCCTCATGTTGTGGTGACTCCCAACCACAGAAGTATTTCATTGCTACATCATAATTGTAATTTTTCTTCTGTTATGAATTGTAATATAAGTATCTGATATGCAGGATATCTGATATGTGACCCCCAAAGGGATCATGAGCCACAGGCTGAAAACCACTATTCCAGAGGAACACACAGGTAAAACAGTTCAAGATACAGGCCTGACCAAGGAGACTCTGAGAGGCACCCTGATATCACAGGCAATGATCTCAGAATCAACACCTAGGCTGACATAACTTAGATGCTCCTTCACAGAGAGGAAATAGTCACCACAGTGGAAGTAGAGCTCAGATAGTGGGGAACATCTTCGTCAACTCCACAGGCACTGAAAGACTACAGGGTGTATAAAGAGCTATAGAAACTAAACACTATAAAACATATCATCTAATCAGTAAATGGAATAATGAACTGCATAGAAGATTCTTGAAGGACCCAGATGGTCAACAATAGTTGAAAAATTGTTCAACATACTTAGAACTCAGGGAAATGAAATTAAAGATTCTTTGAGATAATGGTTATCAAAAATAAGACAACATCAAATGAGACAAGGATACAGGGAAGAAGAACCCTTACATACTGTTGATGGGAATGTAGAACTGTGCAGCCACTGCAGAAATAAATTGGGGTTTCTTATTTTCCCATCACTCAACCTCCTGCTACTGTATCTTCAACACCTTAGATTCTCTCTTCCATCTGTTGAGTTCTGTTGCTAATGCTTGCAACTGTAGTTCCTGTTTGCTTACCCAGATTTTACATTTCCTGAATTCCCTCAGTTTGTGTTTTCTTTATTGCTTCTATTTCCATTTTCAGGTCTTGACCCACATCCTTCATCTGTTTTTTTCTTTTTCTTCTTGGCATTCTTTAAGGGATTTGTTGATTTACTCCATTTTTTGGTTGTCTTTTCCTCAATTTCTTTAAGGGAGTTCTTCATTTCCTCTTTAAGGACTTCTATCATCATCATCATCATTGTCAAGTTGGTTTAAGATTGTTTTTTGTTCTTCTGCTGTTTTGGAATATTCAGGGCTTACTGTGGCAGGATGGCTGGGCTCTGGTGATGTCATATTGCCCTGACTGTTGTTGTTTGTGTTCTTACACTTAGCTTTTAGGCATTTGGTCTAGGCGGCAATTTCTGGATTGTCTCTGTTGGTGAGTGTTTTTCTTCCTTAGTTTCTGTTTCCTTTCTGGTCTTCTGAATCCCGTGGCCTGTGGTTGAGTAGAGGGGTCTTTGCCTGTGTTGGTAGTCAGACTTGATTTCCTGGATGGTCTCTGGCCCAGTAGAGGGTTGTTGCCCAAGTTTGGAGCTGAAGTTTTGGCTATGTATGTGTGTGGCCTCTGATCAGGGTCTTTTGGGGTTCTGATACAGACCTGGCTTCTGGTGAGGTAGGAGGCTTCTGTCTGGTTTTCAGAGAGTTGGTCTGGTTTCTGGGGTTCAGGATGCTTGTCTGGCCTCTGTGTATCAGGATTCTTGCCTGGCTTGTGGTGGGGTGGAAGGCCTGTTTTCAGGGTGCTGGCCTGGCTTCTGATGGGGTAGAATGCTTCCAGATATGGGCCTGAATGTGGTGGATGATGAGGAGAAGCAATTGTAGCTACACTGAGTGAACACAGGCTAAGTGCGGGGCAGTATTATCTGGAGTTCAGAACTGGCCTGTCCTCTAAAGGAAGGGGAGGTTCCTTCCCGCGATGTGGGCACAGGACACAGTAACAAGGAGACCAGAGGCAGATCGTGGTTATGTTGTGTAGGCATAAGTCAGGTGGGCAGTGGTCTTACCTGGGTTCAAGATGCTGGCCTGGCCTCTATGGATGGGAGGATTCAGTAAGAGGTGAGGGCCAGGATCACATGTCAAGGAGAGGAGAGCACTTGGGGTTACACTGGGGCATGCCTGGGGGTTGGGCAGAGTGGTGACTTACTGATTATCAGGCTGGCCTGGCCTCTCCTGGGATGAAATGCTTCTGCCAGAGGTAAGGACTAGGATTTGGTAAGGAGGATGTAACATGAGGGCTGGGCTTGTTGGGGTTTCTATCCTGCCTAGGTTCCACAGCCAGTAAGCCCCAAAGAAATCACACAGAGAGGTTTATATTAGGTTTTAAACTGATTGACCCATTATCTCAGGCTTCTTATTAGCTCTTGTAGCTTATATTAACAAATTATCCTTATCTATGTTAGCCACATGGCTCAGTACCTTTTTCAGCGGGGCAGGTCACATCCTGCTTCTTCCATGGTCTGGGCAGGACTGGGGAGGAATGGGCTTCCTCCTTCCCAGCATTCTCCTGTTCTCATTGCCCCACCTTTACTTCCTGTCTGGTTGTCCCACTTATACTTCCTGCCTGGCCAATCAGCGTTTATTTAACATGATTGACAGAATATAATCTCCCTTACCAGAGGAGAGGAGGAGCAGTTGGAATTATGCTGAGTGAGCCTAGGCCGGGTGGTTGGCAGCATTACCTGGGGTTCAGGATGCTGTACTATTCTCAGGGAGAAGAGGAGGCTCCCGCTAGAGGTGTGGGCCCAGGACGTGGTGACAAGGAGACCCTCATTTCTCTTCCTACCTACTTTATTTTGACACTTTTATCAAGTACAAATAGTAGAGATTAGCTATTCTCTAACAGAGGACTACCTGTCTGCACTGTCTTGTAGGAATAGTTTATTTTTATAATAATGATAAAAAAACTTAACATCGTTTTTGTTCCTTTTAGAGAGTTCCAGTCTCTAATTTGGTCATGGGTCAGATGCATGTAACTCTATTAAACAATGCGATGATAGCAAATGTTCCTGTGGACAATCAAAAGACACATTAAAACAGTGTGCTAACTTATTTAAAAGAATTTATTATCTCTGGGAAACTGAAGAATCATCAGGCACTTCTCAGGTTTCTGCTCTGGCTGTAATATTTGTATTCTGTGTCTGAACCTTCTATGATGGGACATGAATTCAGGTGAATTTTAACAGAAATATATGCATATTATATATAAGTGGAATAATTAACATTGCCATTTGTTCATATAGATGCAATTAGGGCTCCATCCATGTCTTTTTATAGGACAGATAGAGCTGTCACCTTGCTATTGGGGAGGGCTTTCCAGCCATCCAGTTTCCTTTCCTCTAGGTGGAAATAAATTCCACTCCCAGTGTCAGACTGAGGCTGGATTTCAGAAGACAGCACATATTCTCTGTCTTATTTCCCTGCCCCAGCCACTTCTTTCCCAAATAAATCTATCAGGCAAGTATAGTTGCTTCAAGCTGTGTTTCCAGGTAATTTGACCCATGGTAGTATTTAACTTTGTCCATCTTCTTCCTTTTGACCTTACTTCCTTGCACAGTTGAACACTAAGAATAGCAAGGAAATGTCTCCTTATGTCTTTGGGTCTTTCTGGTGTTTTAAAAACATATACATAGGGAAGAACTCATTCTAGAAATTCTATTTTGTACCTCTGTTGGGTTTAAAGACCATTTTATTGAGCACTATTGATATATGTCTCTGGCTTGAGTATGTTAGTCGAAATTAATTTCTACCTTTTCCTCAATATGTTCTAGATATTTGGGTTAGGAGTGTAGCCTATCAGATATCCCTCAGGACAGGGGCATTTTAATCTATATTTGAGGTAGATGAATAGTTAAGGGTCGAAGATACCATTATATATATATATATATACATATTTATATATATTTAAATATATGTATATATTCACTTTGTATTGGAGAACAGAAAGGGATCCAGAATGATTCTTTTGAAATCTTGGGCCAGGGTCTCCTCTTATTAGAACATTACTTTTATTTACAACCCTGGTCTCAGGATAACTGGGGAAATGCAGCTCCCAGTTTTCTATCTGACATAGGGAGAGCTGTAAGGGCATGTTGGTGGTGAGGGTGGGAAGGAGGAGGTGGTGCTTGCCAAAGAGCCCAGTGCTCAGGAGTAATTTCCTCTTCATTCTGGTTAAACTGGTACAGGCAAAGATGAAATCTGCATGATTCTAGGAATGGGCAGGTAAGAGTTTGACATACTGCATACACCTGACTTGATTTGGCTTTCATACTAGACCTCTGACTTACATAGTGAAAATATTGAGATATAAATTTAAACAAAGTCCAATGTGATTTAAGCCACAAGTCTGACTATTTTTATAAAATAAAAACTATGATTTAATAATCTGCTCTATTCTAACATCCATTTTAATTTAAACAGAGATTTTAAACAGAGCACAATGGTACACACCTGTAAATCTAGTGTATAAATATGTAAAAGGAAGCAGAAGAATCAGGAATTCAAGGCCAATTTTAGTTACATAGTGAATTGGAGGTTAGCCTGTCTATAAAAGATTCTTTAAAAACAAACATGCAAACAAACAAATGAAAAAAAATCTCATTTTAGAAGCATTGGAGAAATAGGTGGTGTTCTAGTTTCCTTGTTGTTGCTGTGAAAAAATACTCTGGACAAAAGCAATTTAAGGGAGGAAAGGGCTTATTTGGTTTACACTTCTACATCACAATCCACTGCTGAGGTTGAGTCAGGATCTTGAAAGCATGCTGGAATAATGCTTGCTGGCTCATATGTGGGCTCATGTTTGGCTAGCTTTCTTATCCAGCTCAGGATAACCTTCCCGGGGAAATCATCCTGTCTGTAGTGTTCAGGGCCCTCCTACATCAGTTAACAGTCCAGACAGTGCCCCGCAGGTATGTCCACAAGCAATACAATCTGGCAATTGCTCAATCTTAAATCACTCTATTCTGCATCAAATTGGCAGTTAAAAACTAAGTAGGAGAGACGGCTCCATTTGAGATTAATTTTGGACTTGGTTCATGGGAAGAAGTTTGTAATAAGAAAACAAAATTTACTTATCAAAGCCTTATGGTTGGATAAGGAGAGGGAGGATTGGGAGGAGGGGAAGGAGGAGAGGCTGTAATTGGGATGTATGAAAGAAGAATTAAACAAAATAGAATCTAGGTAGGAATTCTCGAAAAATTAGATTTGAAGGACAGCAAACAAATGAACATGTAGGAATTCTTAGTTCATCTAAACTGACAATCAAGATAGGTTTTAGACTACATACAAAGGTAACTTCAAAACAAATAGTGAATTGGTGTGAGTGGATAATTGATGAAATTTCTTCTATCTGAAAAATAAAAACCCTAAATAGAAATGATTTATTGAAAAATTAAGGAAATCCATGATTATTTTGGAGAGATGTTTGTACATTACCTTTTGCCTATCATAGTTGGGATGAGTGATAGTATGGAGAGGATATGGTGGGGGAAAAATCCTGCTATGGCAGCCTGTCTCCTGGCTGTAGTTATTCTACCCCTTTAAACTAGGACATATTTGGAACTGAAATCCAGCAAGAAGACAAAACAGAGATTTAAAGGTATTTGCTTATACCTTAATGCCACTTGGTGAGAAACCAGCACCCATCTTTCTAATGTGAATTGCTTTGGGATGAAGACAGATCAAAGAGTGCAATTTAAAGTTAATTTTAAGTATACTCTATAGAAGTGAATGCCTTGGTTTTGCATGAATAAACACAAGTCTCTTATAATAATGTACATAGGAAAACAGAGAGAAAAAGTAGCATAATTGCTTTGAGAAATGAGAGATAATATGCTGTTCTGTGGTCAACTTTAAAGTTAGCTCTTTTTTACATTACATCCTAAAGTTATTTTCCTCTAAAACTATGTTTTAATATGAGATGAAAGCAAGAGAAATAGAAGAAATATGAGTGTAAACATTAAGGTAATCTTGGGAGGAGAATAACATTTCTGTGAACAAAATGATGGCAACAGAGGGGAATAATAGTTCAGACTACACGGTACATAATATATTTATTTGTGGTGGTTTGAATGAGCATGGTCCCCGTAGGCTCTTACATGGAATGCTTGGTCCCCAGTTGGTTAAGTTATTTTGGGATGGATTATGAGGTACTGCCTTGTTGGAAAATGAATATCACTGGGGGTGAGCTTTGCAGTTTCAAAGGCCCCCATCATTCTTACTTCTCATGGTCAGCTACTGCTCCGACACCGTGTGTGCTTGCCTTCTGTCATTCTTCCCACCATGGTGGCCATGGAATCTAACTGTCTGGAACCATGAGCCCCCAAATTAAACACTTTCTTTTATAAATTCCTTGGTTATGGTGTTTCTTCACAACAATAGAAGGTAACACAGACAGAATTTTATAAAATGTGTATATTAACCACAAATAATATAGACCAAAGAGTATATAGCCTTAATATAACATATGTGTTTTCAAGACTAAATTGAGTTAAAAATCTTAGAAGAAAAAGCAAAGTAATTATAAGGAAAACTATAACATTAATAATAATAGATGAAAAAATTAATAAAATGATGTTTATTTGACAAAATCATTGTTATGCCGAAGATTGATACTCAGCATTCTTCCTGGGCATATAACCAGGAAAATATTCTTTTTCAAGTGGTATGTTGCATCTGTCCTGAGTGAAGAAGTGCCTGGCATTATCAATGCTGAATAAGGATTTGTTAAACACATGGCAAAATTCCTGAGAAACAAACAAAAACAAATGCCTTTGAAAAATGTTTGAAGTGTCTTAAAATGCCATAGAGAGTTTTCCATTAGTTTCATGTTTTAATGAGTGTATTTTGACAAGCATTTCTTGTATATTCTTTGGGAGTGAAATGTAATTACTAATTCATTTCTCTTTAAAAAGAAGGGTAGGAGAAAGCCTAAAAAACAAAAAGTGGTAATTCTCAAAGAATTCACTCACTTCTTAAAGTTGCAGAGAGAAATTAGTGCTGGAGCAGACAAAGAGTTATTGAATCATTCACCACTGTGTGGTAGAGGTTATAGAAGCAAATTCAACTTTGTACAGCAATCACGTTCAAATAAGTACAATTTGATATAACAATCATATAGTGAGTAAATTCCATTTCTGAAGCTAAGTGGATAAATCAGATTTGTAGTATGTATAGCCTCAAGGACTATAGTATATGTGATAACAAGGAATCTGGGCACTTAAAAACAGAGCACCTCTAAAAAGTCTTCCTTTTCATCACACAGATGTATGCAGATATAATGTAAACTAGACCTTTCACTTAAGATATTAATTATTTGCATCCTTGTGGTATCTGATTAATAAAATGCCCTTTTTTTAACCTGTTGAAAACAAAGTGAATTGTAGACAGATATGCTTTACAGCTCTCTAATTCTCCTCTTGATGTGGGATTCCCCTCTGTATGCTGTGAATATGCTTTATTATCATTGGTTAATAAAGAAGCTGCTTTGGGCCTATAGCAGGACATAATAGAGTCAGTTGGGAAATCTGATGTAGAGAGAGTAGGCGGAATCTGGGAGACACCAGGTAGCCTCTGAAGGAGAAAGACACAAACTGTCAGCCAGAACCTTACTGGTAAACCACGAGTCTTGTGGTTTATATAGAATAATAGAAATGGGTTGATTTAAGATGTAAAAGCTAGCTAGAAATACACTTATGGCCAAACAGTATTGTGATTAATATAGTTTCTATGTGATTATTTTGGGTCTTGGTGGCTGGGAATGAACAAGCAGCCTCCATCTACAAAATGGCATGCCAACATGGACTGACTACATCCATATAAAACCTAAGAGAGCTTGGAAAGAAATTCTAGACACAAAAGAACAGAGTTAAGCATGGATTTTTGGTGGCAGCACTTCCTTTGGTGGGCTCTGTTTGCTAGAAGCAAGCAGAGGCATAGTTCCCTTAAGAGAAGGCTTCCTGACTCAGCAGTAGTAGCAAAAAGTGTGCAGCTCCTTTAAAAAGGCTTCCTTGTTGATGTTAATTGTACAAACAGCTCTGGCTCTTTCAGGAGGCCAAGCACTTTAGTGGGGTCTAGGAGCAGCATGTTACAAATTGCTTAATGGTGACCCAGACCCACTGTGACCCTGGAGCTGGGTCAATGTGCATGGTTCTCAGAGGCAATGAACATGCTTTCACCATGTTGGACTAGATGGAGTTGGTCTTAGCCATGCCCACTTAGCATTACAAAAATGCTTCTGGTTAAAAAATAATTACAGATATGCATGCAATAAAGACAAATCCATATGGAAAAGACTTCTGAATGGGTCTCAGTGTTGGATAAATGTACATAGGCTAGAGGGAGGAAAAACAGTATAGACAGTTACAATATAAAAGAGTTCAGACATTCATAGATTAAAGGAGTAAAGATAATAAAATAAGTATTAAACTTGTAGAAAAAGTAATAGGGTAAGAAAAATAAGCCAAATAAAGATGAAATATACACAAGGAGTCTGGATTATGTATATTATTGTGTTTTGTTTGAATTTTTTGACTGTGAATGAGCTACGTGCAGAGAGACATTTTATTGTATGGGCTGCTAAGCTAAGTCAACATACATATTTTAAAGGTAACTTGACTTCAAAATTTGGGTCCAATGTGGAGGCCCAAAGAGGCCAAAGGTCAGAGAGTTTTGGGACTTGTTTTTAGTTCAAGATTATTGTGCTTATAACTCAAACAAAGGTCCTATCTAGTTGTAAATCAAAGTTCTGCACTCTCAAGGCTACTGTAAACAGGTGTGGCTAGTTGCCAGACCTTGTGCTCCTGAAATAGGGAAGTAGTTGGTTCCTACCTAAAACAAAAGTCTAAGGATCCAGCTAAATTCTAGTTCCCTTTATGGAAATAACTTGGGATTTCACCCAGGGAGTGGTTTGCCTACAGAGTGTTTGGTCTAGGGCATAAGTCAAGGGCATGAGCCATAAATGTACCCCATGACTTTCAATTTGTATGTTAATGCAGGCTTTTTGTTCTACTCCTACCTTTTGAAATCAGGGGTGTATTAAGCTGCTGGAAATTAAACATGGATGAATTTTCAGTAATCACTGAGATTCCCTCCCAATACTATCCTGTATGTTTCTGCATTTTATTATTTTTGTTTGCATCTTTGTACTCTTTACTATATTTCTAAATTCCCACACCTCCACTCTGGAAAAAAGGTAATCTTATCAAGGCTGGCCCCCGACAGTCTAAAGAAATGTTGCTTTGGAAAAAAGGTTCTTTTTTTATTTCCATAGAGGATAGAAAGCTGGGGATTCCTTACTAGCTAATATGTTTTGATCAAATGAGACCTTCTGAAACGATGGCCCAGATGGTCCAACATCCATGACAGCTTCAGGACTGCTGGTTGAGATGGACCTACCACACAGAATACCCCATGAAAGACCTGATTAATAGTGTCCCCAATCAGCACGAAGTAGTCTAGAGAACAATGCCCAAATTCCCTAAATGATTGTTTATAAATGTTTGTTTACATTTAAAGGGGGAAATGCTATAGAAATGAAAACTTTGCATTGGTATGAATCTTGATTTATTGACACAAATTTAAGATCAATTTTGTTATATGTCTATTTCTGCTCTTGATTAAAGTATTGTGTCTGTGCAGCTCATTTAAAAATGTAATATATATTTAAGAAATGCAGGCTGATAGTCATCTATAATAGTCAAACTTGTAGTCATGTTAGTAGGTTTTCTAGATGTACAGAGATATATTTCAGATAGACTGGTATCCTTTAAACCTTTCAAAGACTAATAGAATATGGCACTTAAAATGTTTTTAAAACTTAGTACTTTTCATGACAATGAGGCACATCTGCTCCTGGCAGCACCAATCTACTTGAAGATGATGGGCAACGAAGTGGCTTCTTATGGAGTTTGTTAGCCATTGGGCTAGGAACTGCTCTTGCCTGGATGGCTTAATGGTATGCTGTATAAAGTGGACATTCAGAACCCATAGAAAAATGACTGCTAAAGTTGTCTAAAGAAGGTGAGACAGTCCTTCAGGGTTCCTGCTTCATGAAAGAGTCTGCCAGACATTTTGCAGGACACAGAAGAAAGTGACTGACAAACTGCCAATATAGGCAGAATTGTCTTTGAAATTTCCTGCTTTATGGAAAAGTCTGCTGGATACTATGGGCCTGTAGGTGGAAGATGGATGCTGAAATGTTACAGCAGAACTTTGGGTGACTATTCAGGTAGCAAGATTTCTCTGTCAGTTCTAGAGTTTTGGAAGTTGCTTACAATGTACTTCCTGTTTACATAGGTAATATTATATCCTTCTGGAGTTTTTGACTTAGTTGAAGAATAAATGGCTATAATTATAGTTTTCCTTAGTTATGGTAAAAGATAAAATAGATATAAATATTGTAACTGTAATTCTTGCTTAATACCTGTTTTGTTATATGTTAAAGTTCAAATCTTCTTTTTTATTTAGATGGAAAAGGGGAGGTGATGTATAATTCCCCTCTGTATTCTGTGAATATGTTTTATTATCATTGGTTAAGAAATAATCTGCTTTGGGCTTATAGCAGGGCACAATGTAACCAGGAGGGAAATCTGATATATAGAGAGAGTAGGCAGAGTCAGGGAGATGCCACATAGCTGCTGAAGAAGAAAGACACGAGCCGCTAGCCAGAACCTTACTGGTAAACCATGAGTCTTGTTAAAATACATAGAATAATAGAAATGGGTTAATTTAAGATGTAAGAGCTAGTTAGAAAAATGCTTAAGCTATTGGCCAAACAGTATTGTAATTAATACAGTTTCTGTGTGATTATTTCAGATCTGGGCATCCAGGAATGAGCAAGCAGTTTCCACCTATAACCTCTGACCTGTAGATTCATGTAAAGTTGTAAACATGAAATATGAACTTATTTTATAACTCACAATCTGAAGTGCTAATATATATTTGTTACAAAGATATTTTCTGTAGCATTCATGGCACTAATACATAGATAGACAGATTTTTCTTTGGACCATTAGCTCACAATAAAATGACATGGAGACTTATTATTAATTATGAAAGCTTGGCCTTAGTTTAAGCTTGTCTCACTAGCTCTTATAATTTAAATTAACCTGGTTTTATTAACCTACATTTCACCTTGTGGCTTTTTACCTTTTTTTATTCTGTATGCCCAACTCCTCCAGTCTCCATGGTGTCTCTTGCACATCTAGATTCATCTCCTCTTCCTTTCTCTCTGCATCGATACGTCCTGCCTATCTATTGACACTTCAGTCTTTTATTACGCAAATCACAGCAATACATTTTCACACAGTGTACAAATATTTGACAATCCTAATAATGCCAAAGTGAAACAGATTCAAGAAAACATTAGATACATGATGGTGGATTTTTCTGAGTTCAAGGCCATACTGATTCAATATATCAGGCCAGCCAGGATTACATAGTGAGACTTGTCTCAAAGAGAGAGAGAGGGAGAAAGAGAGAGACAGAGACAGAGAGAGAAAAGAAAAAAGATGCAACAATGATGGAATGTTCTGAGGGCTTTAAATTATTTACAAAATATTTAGAGGGCTAAGTACCTTCTATTATATAAATATTATTGTAAATAGTATGAAAATTATATATACAATGATCTCATTTTTATCCTATGTGGATGAAAAGCAGGATGCCAGCACATTAAATAACAATAGTTATTATTTCAGAGGTGGTATAAATGTGCCAGATGTTTAGTTTCTTTTATTTTGTGTTTTTCCAAAATGTTAGCAATGAGGGCACAGCATTTTTAGAATCATAATTTTATTAGTGTCCTTTATACTATCACAATAATGAATTTATCATAGATGTGTAAATTAAGCCTTTCCAAAGAAGAAAAACTGTTTAAAATAGACTCCTTAAAATAAATTTAAAGAATTTTTTACTCAAACTGAAAATATAACATAAAAGAGTAAATATTGTATACTAGGTATGCATTTTGCATATTGAAGATGACTATCAAAGATCATTTGTATCTATTTATATTATGCCAACATTGCCTCACACATTTTTTCCAAGCTAGAGCAACATAATGAATCAGACAATATTTGATATTATTGTTAGACTACAGGTAAGTCATGTAGCCTTCTAAGACTATGTATGGACTTTTTATTAGCAATGATGATATTTACTTTAACAGACATACTTTTGTATGCATTAATATGTGAAATTTACAGATAAAGGACACTTTGCTAAATACTTACATCTATACAAGTGTACGGTAGGCAGATGTGGGTACCTGATTGTGTGTTCAGTGCTCTAGATGGAGGGTTTGATAGGAGCTGAGTGGTGAAAGGCAGGTTCTCAGGATCACAAATATTCTTTCTACCTCTAAAAATGGTACAATCCTGGGAAACCCATCCTCTCACAGGATTAATAGGTTAGCCTGTAAGATAACTATATTAGTGATTGACTCCTGACTGTGATCCATTCAGTAATTAGGAATGTTTTGGGAAAGCAACATCATTTACAAACATTAAGTGTTCTTATGTTTACACTTATAATGTGACTTTAAAAAATGTCTTTGGTTAGACAAGCCTTTGGTCAGTTTAAAAGATAGATGAATTCGCGGTTCAGATCCTTACCCTATTTTTTTAATTGGGTAATTTAGAATTTTAATGTCTAGTTTCTTCAGTTCTTTGTATATTTTGGAGATCAGACCTTTGTCCGATGTGGGGTTAGTGAAGATCTTCTCCCATTCAGTAGGATGCCTTTTTGTCTTAATGACAGTGTCCTTTGCTTTACAGAAGCTAAAAAAAAAAATGATAGATGAAAGAGATGTGATGTTGGAAAAGTCCATCCTGGGTTTTGCTAGGATGAACAAATGTGAGAGAATGAAGGCCTAAAAGAGCAAAATTCAGAAAAAAGGAAGGGACTGACTGAACTTTTCGGAATATAAGCTGCATTTGGTGGGAGAAGAATCTGGAAAAACAACCAAAGGAGATTAAAAGTCACTGGGTCCAGAAGATAGAAGGCTTAGGAGTAGGCAGTTTAGTGTGGCCAAATCCTTTAGATCAACAGGAAAGGGAGAGTGCAAAAACTTAGAAATTTGGCAGTGACATCGCTGGCAAGGTTAATATTTACAGAAGAGTTCAGAGAGTTATGTAGACATGAGGTGAACGTAAACATGAGCAACATGACACAGAGGCCCTGAGGAGAAGCTCTCCTCTAATAGGAATGCAGAGGGAAGAGGTAGAAAGGCAGGAACAAATTACTCAGTGAAAGTGTAGCACTTTGTCATACATGTAGATGGAAGGAGAAACCAACATGGAGGACAACACTGAAGGTGGTTGAAAAGAGTGTTCTTGTGAGTCAGATAAGATCATCGCTGCTGCTGGAATGATCAATGACATTGTTGTCTCCAGAGCAGCAAAAAAGGAAGGGGAACTTGGCAAAGATATACAGACAAACTTCTTGTAAAACAGAGAAAGATTAGACCTTCGCACATCACAGTGTGGCTACTCTTTAAGTGGCACAGACCATATAAAGGGTCAAAGTGGGAAAATCCTAAGGGAGAATACTTCCAGGTCAGCTGGATGTAGAGAGAAATGTCCCCAAGAGAAAATTAAATGGAACTAGTGTTTAAAAGTTAAGGCAGTTTCAAAATTGACAACAGAAGATATATGTTAATGTTTCTAGGGCTTTCTAACAGTGACCTTTACTGTAGTCTTTATATCTAACCTGAAATCCAAAATGCTAAGTGCACAGAGAGCTGACTGTTCATCAGTGCTCAAGTAGCCTGTAGTGTATCTGTGGGTTCCAAAGTAGCGTCTTTACTGAGTTATATGTTCTGAGCCAACTCTGGTTGTGTATCATTTCAACATCTGTGCCAGGCATTTTTGTTGGTTGGTCTTCCAAATGTATTCAGGCTGGCATTGGAAATCCACAGCTCATCAGGAACACTGGCGATATCTCTACACCAGAAAACTGTTATCTTTCTAAAGTTGAAATTCCTTTATTTCAGAGAATGAATACTGAATACTAAAACAGAGCAGAAAATCACTGCATGAACAGAGCTGTAGTTGTGCCTTAAAACATCCATAGTTATCTCAGTTGTTTGAATGCATCAATAATAAAGTTCTAGTCACCAATAATGTGTCAGTGTTACACTGAGGAAAGAAATCAAGGTCTTCCACCTTGGTGTTAACCAAATTGAGTCCAGATTCTAACTCTATTTTGCTCTCCCTGTGTATTGTTTTCTTGTCTGTCTGTCAAATGAGTCTGAATCTGTGCCTGCTTGAAGGCTATCTTGTGAATCTGTCCCTGTGTCTGTCCCTAACAAAAGGCTTTGCTTTGTGTTTACTGAGTCCAAAAGAAAGCATCAAACAGGGGAAGAAATGAGGAATAATTTACAGAAATCTTCAATGGAGTTTTAAAAAGAAATTAAGCCATTGGCCTAACTGACCCAGAATACAAACAGTGATGCAAACGTCATTGTGTATCAATCAATATCCTTATATCATGGTTTATATTTATGGTGTATATTTATTTTATAAAACTGTTTTAAGTCAAATTTCTGTTTCCTGCAAATGATTATCAGAACACAGATGCGAACAAACATGGAAGGGTACATAATTTAAAAGCATAGCTATGATTATCTTACGTTGTCAAAGTTGATAATATGGCAAATCTAAGGCAAATGAGGTTTACTATTACATTGTTCTCTTAAAGGCAAGTAAATGAACAGGCTGAGTACATAGTAGGATAGCAGTCTTCAGGCTTAAATGACCTGTAAAGTCCATTGTAACTTTAGCTCTGATGTCCCCCCAAATTCTAGTCCCTTAGGATGTGTGAGATATTTTTAATCATAATGCATTGACACAAAGCTATCTTTGAATTTTATGCTCCAGTTTAGTCTTCAAACTGTTTTGCAGGAAATGGAAAAGTGGCTAGTTTGTTTTATTATCCTGTTGGGCTTTTTCAGAACGTGGTGTACACACGTTTATCTTGGCCATTAATTCCCATTTCCATAGATTCTGTGCTCACACTCTAGGTTTGGGACATAAGCTATAGCTTCTTCTCCAACTAAGTGTTTTCTCAAAGATAAATTCTCTGTACCCTCCAAAAAATCTGTTTTGTAAAAATGTTGTTCCCTTGTCTGAGGATGCATGGGATTTTCTGTACATACTTCACATCATAGTTCACATCATATCGCTTTCTTATGCTTTTCAGCTTTTCTTTACACTAATCAAATCAATATTTATTTCCTTTGGTTGGCTACTATACATCCTAATTTAGCACTCTCTGAATGCTACTAAAGTAATTTGTTTAATATTTGAATATCTAACAGTCAGTGAGCTTGTTAAGAACAAAAATGGTTGATGTCTTATACATCTTTCCCTCACTATGCTTAGAAGGCAGTCAACACATATTAACATGCTGTATACTTGACAGGAAGTTGCAACATACAGGTCCTTTAGGATAGTTTATGAGCAAAAAAATTTGTTGCCTTAAATAAATATGTGAGAAATCCTTAGAGATTTCATGTGACTAAAACTCAAAAATCTTATAGAAAATTGTAATTTTACTTAATGTTTCCTATACCTTTTGACCAGATAATTATTGTTAATATAGCAGAACTAAAGCAAGACTTGGAGAAAATTTTCTATAAAGGCCAAAGAGATGTTGATTAAAAGATAACCCAACATAAACCAGGACAGATGAGTGACCCACCTGCCAGCAGAACTATACACTCCCTGTATTATTCCTCCTGCCTTCCCTAGGCCAACACCATCCCAGCTCATCCTTGGCCCTGTTGCTGCTGGGCTTTGCCCCTAATGCCTGCAGACTTCTGCCACTGAGGCACAGACCATACCAGAACCACCCTCACCAGTCAACAAGTGGCCCTTCCCTGGAACTCAATACAAGTTGGAAGAACAGACAGCATGGGCCCATGTAGAGTCCACAGAAGTTGGAGAACAGCCCTAGTACCTCTACCAGAGGCCAGACTGGTACTATGTACCCAACAAGAAAACTCAGGCTTTACTGGAGGCCAGGCTGAATCTAAAGATCCAAGAAGACTTCAGTTTTACCAGAGGCCAGACTGGATCAAGGGACCCAAGACCTTGAAAACCCCAGTAGAGACACCCTACTGGACCTGAATACTCACTAGTCACCAGAACCCTTGACCGTTTAGGTCAGAAGACTGGAGAGGAAACAGAAACCAAGGAACAAAATATCCATTTAACAAAGACAAACCCAAGAACCAACACCTAGATCTATCTATAATAATCCCATGTCCAGATGCCTAAATGCCAGTGTAAGAATTCAACCAATAACAGAACGGACAATATGTCATTACCAGAGCCCTGCTATCCTACAACAGTAAGATCTGAACAATCTAGAACAGCTGAAGCATAAGAAAACGACCTTAAAAATAACTTTATGAAGATAATAGAGATCCTTAAAGAGGAAATGAAAAAAATCTCTTAAAGAAATGGAGGAAAAGACAACCAAAAACTGGAGGAAGTCAATAAATCTCTTAAACAATGTTAAGAAAAACCCAAACATTGGAAAAAAATAAAACTCTTCAAGACTTAAAAATGGAAATAGAAGCAATAAAGAAAATACATTCATGGCATTCTGGAGATGGAAAACCTGGGTAAGCAAACAGGAACTACAGTTGTGCCACCAACAGAATACAAAAGATGGAAGAGAGAATCTCAGGTACTGAAAATCCAAGAGGGGAAAGAGATGCACCTGTCAAAGAAAAGTTTAATTGTAAAAAATTCCAAACACAAAACATTCAGGAAATCTGGGGCATAATAGAAAGACAAATCCAAGAATAATAGAAATAGAAGAAGAAGAATCCTTGCTCAAAGGCCCAGAAAATATATTCAACAAAATTATAGAAGAAAAGTTTTTCAAACTAAAGAAGGGTGTACCTACAAAGGTATAAGAAGCTAATATAATATCAAATAGACCAGATCAGAAGAAGAATTTCCTTGACACATAATAATCAAAATACTAAACATATAGAATAAAAAAAGAATATTAAAAATTACAAAGGAATATATATAGTCAAGTAGTATATAAAGACAGACCTATCAAAATTACACCGACTTCTCAATGGAGACATTAAAAGCCAGAAGAGCCTAGACAGACATTTTGCAGACACTAAGAGAACACAAATGCCAGCCCAGGCTACTATGCCCAGCAAAATTTCAATGACAATAAGTGGATTAAGCAAGATGTCTCATGACAAAGTTGAATTTATTCAATATCTATCCAAAAATCCAGAAGGTACTAGAAGGTAAACTCTAACCCAAGAAAGTTGATTACACCCATGAAAACACAGCGATAGACAATCCCACACCAGCAAAACTATTTTGTGCAATAAAAGAACTGCCTGAGATGTCACTATCCCTGATCTCAAGCTCTCCTGCAGGCTTATAATAAGAAAATCCACACAGTATTAGCATAAAAACAGACATAATGATCAGTGGAATTGAAGAGCCAGACATAAATCTACATATCTATGGACACTTAATTTTTGACAAATAAGCCAGAACTATACAGTAAAGAAAAGAAAGCATCTTCAACAGATGGTGCTGGAATCATAGGAAGTCAGTATGTAGAAGAATGCAAATAGATCCATATCTATCACCCTGTACAAAACTCAAATTGAAGTGGACCAAAGACTTTAACATAATTCCAATTGCACTGAAGTTGATAGAAGGTAAAGTGGGAAATATCCTTGAACACATTAGCACATGAGACAAATTCCTGAATATAACATCAGTAGCACAGACACCAAGATTGACAATTAATAAATGGGACCTCCTGCAATTGAAAAGATTATGGAAGTCAAAGGACACTGTCAAAACTGTCAAAACAGCAGCCCACAGAATGTGAAAAGATCCTCACTAACCCCATATCTGACAGAGGGCTTATCCCCAAAATACATAAAGAACTCAAGAAGCTAGACATAAAAAATAAATTATTCAATTAAAAAATGGAGCACAGAACTAAATAGAGAATTCCCAACAGAAAAACTCAGATGTTAGAGAATCACTTAAATGTCCAACATCTTAGTCATTAGGGAAATGCAAATCAAAATAACTTCAAGATTCCAACTTATACCTGTCAGAATGGCTAAGATCAAAACCACAAATGACAACTTATACTGGAGAAGATGCAGAGCAAGGGGAACACTCCTCCATTACTGGCGGGAGTGCAAACTTGTTCATCCACTATGGTAATCAGTATGGAGGTATCTCAGAAAATTGGGAATCAATCTACCTCAAGATCCAGCTATACCACTCTTGGGCATATACCCAAAGCATGCTCAATCATTCCATAAGGACAATTACTAGGTATGTTCATAGCAGCATTATTCATAATAGCCAGAACCTGGAAACAACCTAGATGCCCCTCAACAAAAGAATGGATAAAGAAAATGTGGTATAGTTACACAATGGAGTGTTAATCAGTTGTTAAAAATAATGGCATCAGGAAATTTGAAGGCAAATAGATAGAACTAGAAAAAAATCATGCTGAGTGAGGTAACCCAGACTCAGAAAGGCAAACATGGTATGTACTCATTTATAAGAGGATATTAGCTATAAAATAAAGGATGAGCATGCTGTAATCCGCTGCCCCAGAGAGGATAGATAATAGGGAGTGCCCATAGCGGGGATGGGGACACCTGGATTTCCATGGGAAAAGGAAATAGAAGAGATCTACTTGGTAAACTGGGGGCCAAGTGGGGATTGGAACATGAGGTATTGGGTTGGTGTAGTGGATGGAGGGAAAGAGTAATGAAAGAGACATCTTGATGGGGGGCATTTTGGGGTAAGATAGAAACCAGGTGCAAGGGAAACTCTCACGAATCTACAAGGATGACCCCCTCTAGGACTCCTAGAAATAGTGGTTAGGTAACCTAAACTGGCCATCTCCTGTAATTAGATTGGTAACTACCATAATCATCATCAGAGAGCCTTCATCCAGTAACTGATGGAAACATGCAGAGACCCACAGCTAAACATTAGGCCAAACTCGGGAAATCCTGCTAAAGAGAGGAAGGAAGGATCTTAGGAGCCTGAGGGGTCAAGAAAACCCACAGAAACAACTAACCTGGCTCACAGGAACTCACAGAGTCTGAATCAACTAGGGAGCCTGCATGGACCTGATCTAAGTCCTCTACCCATACGTGACAGTTGTGTAGCATGGTCTATTTGTGGGACTCCTAAAAATGGGAGCAGGGTCTGGCCCTAATGCTTTGGGAACCTATTCCTCATACTGGATTTCCTTGCCAAGCCTAAATACAAGGGTAGGTGCTTAATCTTACTACAACTTGATATGTTATGCTTTGTTGATATGCATGGAAGGCCTGTCCCTTTCTGAACTGAAACAAAGGATGAGTGGTTTGGGGGTGGTGGTGGAGGGGAGGTGGGGGAAAGTAATGGGAAATAATTAAATTAAATAAAAAGATAAACTGATAGAAAATGTATATATTCACAGTGGTACATTATTCAGCCACAAAAGATTGAGATTTTATCATTAATAACAACATTCATGAACCTAGAGGGTGTAATGTTTAACAAAGAAGTACAAATACTGTATAATTTCACTTAGATGTGGATTATGAAAACATTTGTTTCATAGAAACTGAGGCTAAAATGGAGATTAAAGAAGCTGGGGGTTGGTGGGAAGGATAGATGGAGGAAGCCTGATTAATCAGCAAAAGCAGTTTGATTTTTCCCTTAGATATATACTGTTTAATATACTATTAAATCTTATAATCAGTTTTAAAAATTATATTCAAATAAAAGGCATTTTATTTCTGTATATATGTGTTTTGCCTGTGTGTATGTCTGTACATCACATGTATGCAGTGCCCATAGAGGCTGGAAGAGCCCCTGGATCTGGAGTTACAGATGCTGTGAACTGCCGTGTAGGTGCATGGACCTGGGTTCTTTGGAAGAGCAGCTAGCATTCTTCTTAGTCATCTCTTCAGCCCCTTTAAATACACTTTATATTAAATTTTAAAAGATTTGTTTTGCTATTTTCTGTGTATGAAGTTTTTCTCGTATGCATTATGTGTGCAGCATAATGCTTGAGGAGGTCAGAAGAGGGCATCAGAGATGGTTGTGAGCCATCATGCAGGTGCTGAGAATTGAATCTGTTTCTTTTGTAAGAGCAACAGGTGGTCTTAATCACCAAGCCAAGTCTCCAGCCCTTTATACACATTTTAATTAAAATATAATTATGTCACTTCTGCCTTCCCTACCCTCTCTCCAGTTCACACACACACACACGTGCACACACACATGCATAAATATATAAATACAAATTGGTGGGCCTGTTTTTGTTTGTGGGCATATTGACCACTTTGTATTGGATAACCAATTAAGGAGAAGCTAATTCTCCCCTTGTCTGCAGTCATTAGTTTCCTGTAGCCTTTTTGTATTTTCTACATATTATTTACACACAAACCCTAATATATTTTAAGCAGATTGTTAGAACATTCTGTACATACATTTCTACTCTTATTCAAGGTATTCTAGCTATATAACTCATTTAACAATATAATACAAATTTCTAGTCCTTGAAAATTATTATTGCCAACTGTTTAGGATAATAAGGAAATGGAGGTTAGTAATTTGTCATCTATTATAATTGAACTTGTAGTCATATTAGGTGTGTTTTTAAGGTCAAAGATATATTTTAGATATACAGGTCATCTTCAAACACTTCAGAGATCTACAGAGTATAGCATTTAACATGCTTTAATAACCTAGGTTTTATTTTTTTTTATGACAATAAGACATGTCTGCTCCTGGCAGCACCAATCTACTTCAAAGAAGTTAATGGGTATCAAAGAAACTCCACGTGGAGTTTACTTTACTTGTGGCAAAAGTAAGCCACTGGGCAAGAACTGCCTCCACCTTTACTGCTGACAGTATGCTGTCCTAATTAGACAAGCAGGACTCAAAAGAAAGTGACTACCAAAGTTTGTCAAGACAAAGAGGGACAGCCCTTCAGAATATCCTGCTTCACAGAAAAGTTTGTCAGATAGCTAGGCTTGTAGCCTGAAGATGGATGCCCCAATGTCACAAGTAACTTTGGGTTACTTCAGGAAGCCAGCTGTTTCTGTCATTACTCACATTTTTGGAAGTCATTTGCCTGTGCTTTCTGTTTATTCAGTTAATATCATTTCCTTCTTTGGTCTCTGATGGAGTTGAAGAGAAGACTAGATATAGATTTCCTTGTTTACCTGATGCAGATAGCAAGTTATGATAGAAATTAAATAAGGTACAAGACTTTGGACTCACCAAGATAAGATAAATATAGAGTATTTTCTGTGAATTTGTCAAATGCAAATGGACAAAACATTGTTGATGTATTTATTGCCTGTATATGTTGTATATAGTTATTGTACTTATTGTATATAGTTTTTATTATATAAGTTATAGTTTTCTTTTTTATTTTAGGCAAAGAGGGGAAATGTAGTGCCATTTCACTTGTATTTTAATAAATAAAACTTTCCTGGAGATCAGAAAAGTAAAACAGCCATTCTGGCCAGCCTTACAGAGCAGGTAGCAATGACACACACCTTTAATCCCAGTAGCCACACTGGCTTGCCATAGAAACCAGGCAGTAGCGGTGCAAGCCCTTAATCCCAGAACTAGAAAGGATTATAAAAAGGGAAGAGACAGCTCTCAGTCTCAGTCTCATTCTGAGGTTTTCTGGAGGCAGGATCACCATTTTCAGATTGAGGTTGAGGTAAGAGCCAGTGGCTGGCTACTATCTCTTTATTAATCATGCTACAGCAGACATCAACTCAGAAGGGACATGAAGACTGATGTGAAGCAAACAGATCAGAAACTGGCTTTACTTTCTGTTGTAAGTCTCCAGAAGTTTTACTTCTCGCTGTTGCTAGGGTCTGTGTTGCAGTTAATTGTATAAATAATGATGAAATGTAGAGCTTGTCCTTCAAAATGGCCACAAAACAAATGAAAAATAGGGCAGATGGTGTGCAAATTATCAAATGGAATCCAGTTTATGCCCAGTCTAAGTGTATGTAAGCCCCTCCTTTGTCCTTATGTAATAAACCAGTAGGTCTGGGTATTAGGAGGGGTCATTTTAAGTGAGTTCAATTTGCAAGAACAGACTAAGTTAATAAACAGAGCTGTGTCTAATATAAATTACTAGCCTATTATTGGAGTTTTCTAGAGTGACAGATCAGTTTTTGACCACCATGTTGCTCAATCACCATGTTCGCGTGTCTACACACAAGCCATGTGTGCGTTCAATATACAGTGCTTTTAGGTAAAGTATGGACCCCCATGGATTACTCTGGTGGGTCTGTATCCCAGTGTCACACAAAAGAAATTTCAACCACTCTTCTTCAGTTGAATATGAAACTTTAGCCAGTCTCAGAAGTTTTAAAGCGAATTCACATGTCAGCCAATGCAAAAGCAGTACTGGTGTCTCGAAGCAGGAAGTCTCCTGAAGGGATGCTCCCTGGCAGCAGCTGGGTTAGTTTCTATAGCGTATTCTGAAGCAACTAGGGGTATTCATTGGTGTTCAGGGGAGCTATTTGAGATCAAGAGCACATTTGACAGAACATTACAAATAATTTGAAGGAGATATTGGTTGATTGGAGATCCAGGAATGGAGGAAGACTTAGCTACAAGAACAGTGAAAATGTAGCAAACAAGATGGCACTGATGGCAAAGGATTACATGTTGAGAGATGGAGCTGCCTCAGAGGAAGGAAGCTAAGCACCTTGGTTCTAATGTAATGGGGAGGGTCAATGAGAAGCCATGCTGAAGAGTTCTTGAGTGAAGTGTTGTATAAGGATAAAGGCGCTTGTGCCTAGACTGATTACTTGGGTTTTATTCATGAGACTCACATAGCAGGAGTAGAGAAATGTCTCCTGAAAGTTGTTTTTGGACCTCTACATAGAAGGCACATGTAGCCCCCCTCCCAAAAGAAATAAAACATACTAAGAACAAAAAAGAAGGTGGTGTAAATTTTTCCAGATGAAAGATAAAAAGCCCTAAAAGTAGAGTATCATATTTGTTAGCAGCAAGAACTGCTGGTGAGGACACTAAAGAGGAATAATTGTGACCACTGGAAGATGTAGAGGGGACTGGGCAGGGTAGCGTTGTGTAAACACTGCTGGGTGAGACTGTCCATCAGGGTGAGAACTTAGACCTCAATACTCAGGTTCCTGCCCCCCAGGTGCTGTTTGTTTGAGTGTAGTGGTCTATGTTCTTATTGTTCAGGGTTCATGCTCCTCGTATCCATTCAGTGAAGTAACATTCCTGAATCTACCTTTTTGAGTCAAAATTAATTTGCCTTGTACATTGAGTTTTATTTCAGAGATGGCCACTAGAGGGCATTGCTTTATTTCAATAAAGGGGCATACTATAAACCCCAAAAAAGCCTGTCTTAATTTTAAGAAGGGGACCTGTCTAGTATAAAGGAAAACTTGGTCACACAATATTATGATTCAAATCTCAGTTCTTCTTAGCTGTTTCATGATTTTTTTCTGTCCCCTTTCCTTTTTTTTCTTCTCAGACAGGGTCTCACTATATGGCCTAGGCTAGACTGGATCTTAATATGTATCTCAGGCTGGCCTTGAACTCATAGATCTTCCTGCCTCAGCTTACCAAGTACTGGCATTATAGATGTGTACCCATCTATGTCCACTTTCCTCTGTTGCCTTCCTTGATTTTAGCACTCCTCTTTCCTGGGCCTTTCTGTTACATTTACACCATTCTTTGCACTATAATATGTGAATTTAACAAAATGGTGTAAGTGCTTAGTTTTTTTTATCAGTATTTGTCACAGAACAAGAACAAAATCCAAATGAGAAGACATGAAAGTGAGATGGGGACTTGGTGGGAGAAAGGGAGGTGGAGGGTCTTAAAGGAGTATAAGAGAAGATAGAGAGATGTGTGTGACATGATGGTATGATATGCACAATGACATCATCAAAGAACAAAGTTACAATAAGATAAAACAAAAGTAAATTATTTATCTCTGTTTCAACAAGTGCATACTCATGCACATGTATTTGCTTCTTCCCAAATACATGTTGTCCATTTATACATGCTGAGTGGAAATACAGAGGCTTATTAGTGCAACTTTAATCTTATTACTATGAAGCAATAGCTGATGATATTACCAACAAATGAGTGGTTGATTGATTTGGCTTCCTTCTGACTTATATCATACCATATTTCCATCTTAGAACTTCAGTATTCTTCTAACTGGTAGTTAACTCCCTGGGTTACACAGCTGACCAAGACCAAATGATGCTGAGTATGAACTGGACACAGCTGACCAAGAGCAAATGGTGCTGAGTATGAACTAGACACAGCTGACCAAGAACAAATGATACTGGGTATGAACCGGTTCCAGCTGACCAAGAACAAATGCTGCTGAGTATGAATTGGACACAGCTGACTAAGACCAAACAATGCTTAGCATGAACTGGAGCACCTGAAGACATTCTCTGTGCTTCTCTCAGATGCAGGTTTCTCAATCATTGTTACTAAAAGGAAAACATTCCTATTTTGGTGAACTTCAGGGAAGATAGAATGCTCATATATTTCTGAACCTGATCATATTATTGACTTTTCCAGTGACAGAAAACAGGCCCAGGCACTCTAGACAGCTACAATCATGGCATTGAAGTGAGGGCTAGAGAGAAAATACTGTAACAATAAACAAGACCCAAAGTCACTCTCTAGGATAATATGTCTCATTTGTTCTTCTCAGGTTCATCTTAGACCACTAAGTGAGTTCATCCATGCATAGTATCAGCTACGCATTTATATCTATTATATGTGACAATGTTCTAACAGGTTCCCACCTGCAAATGAAAAGTCAATGCATTCCAGATTTAAAAACTAGAGAGAAGAACATTGGATTGATGAACTCAACATTGTTTCTCAGTCAATTTTAAAATAAGTTATGGGGCTGGAGAGATGGCTCAGTGGTTGAGAGCACTGACTGCTCTTCCAGAGGTCTAGAGTTCAATTCCCAGCAACCACATGGTGACTCACAACCATCTGTAATGAGATCTGGTGCCCTCTTTTGGTGTGCAGGCATACATGGAGGCAGAATGTTGTATACATAATAAATAAATTAATCTAAAAAAAAGAAAAAATAAATTATATGAGCATGCCTGGTTTGTTCAAATGGGGATCTAGGATCACTTAATTCCTTCTTATTAGCAATCACTTGGTTCACAGTACATGTCATTCTATGTCAAAATTACATCTTTGCATTTTAAATTGAGAGTATTATTCACTAACCAATCAGGTGAACAGAAAGCAAGTTGGTTTTTACCTTTTGTATTATAAAATATTTTATTCATCAACTACATTTTATGATGTGGGATTCCCCTCTGTATGCTGTGAAAACCATTGGTTAATAAAGGAACTGGCTTGGCCTCCAGCAAGGCAGAACTTAGTTAGGCAGGGAAAGCTAGGCTGAATGCTGGGAGAAGGAAGGTGGAGTCAAGGAGAAGCTATGGAGCCGCTGCTGAAGACAGATGTGCTGGTAGGCCATGATCTCGTTTTGATGCACAGACTAATGGAGATGGGTTAAATTAAGATGTAAGAGTTAGCCAATAAGAAGCTAGAGCTAATGGGCCAAGCAGTGATTTAAATAATACAGTTTCTGTGTGATTATTTTGGGGGTAAGTGGCCGGGAACTAACTAGTGGCCTCCTTGTTGCAATTTTAATTCTAGCAAAACAAGGAATCTTGTAAAGATGACCTTGCTGGAGCTGATGGTGAGGTTTCCTCAGACCAATACAAGTGTAACTTTTACTTAAAGATAATTTAGGCTATTTATCTCAGGTTCTTGTCAACCCTCAATCAGTCACACAATTAAACTCTCCAATGTGATTCACTTGCAAGCTCCATTTGTGTCTGGGCTGTGTTAATAATAAGGCAGGCATATTCCATACTGGGCATTGACAATTAATTTTTTTTTCTATTTGTGTCTCCAGAAGCCTGAGTCTTTCATCATTATCTGTCAAACACCCAGTCTGGCTCTAGGAGACATTTTAGATTAGTGTGCCTGTTGGTCTAAGTTTTATCTTGTGGAGATTTTAATTCAGTCACATTCATCATCTTTAGCTCTTTGTATGAGATCAGTGATGACTCGACTCCATTACTGCTTGCAATTTTCTATTTGGTTTAGTAGAACATTATTTAAAAGTGCTTGAAGCCTTAACAAATACTATTAATGGGCCAGCGAGATGGCTTACAGCAGTGGTTCTCAACCTTCCTAATTCTGCGACCCTTTAATACAGTTCTTCACCATATGGTGACCTCTAACCACAGAATTATTTCATTGCTACTTCATAACTGTAATTTTGATACTGTCACTAATTGTAATGTAAATATCTGATATGCAAGATATCTGATATGTGACTTCTGTGAATGGATTGTTCAAGCCCCAAAGGAGTCTTGACCAAGAGATTGAGAACCACTGGCTTAGAAGGCAAAGGAATGTGCCCTATAAGCCTGCTAACCCGAGTTCTTAGACTTGAAAATTTTAAATTGCATTTATTTATTTGTGTGCCCATGTCTGTGTGTCAGGTATCAAAAGACAACTTACTAGACTCAGCTGCTTTCTCTCACCACGTGGGTGTCCAGGATAGAACTCAGGTCATCAGGCTTGGCTACAAGGGCCTTTACCTACTGAACCATTCTACTAGCCCGGATAAATGATTTTATAAGACCCGTAAACTAAATCTTTCCATAGAGCATGCAGTTGTATCATATAACTGTCAGATAGCAGACCACGAAGTGGCTCTTTAAAGACACAGTAGCATTTCCTACTGTTTAGCATTAAGTGTGAAATAGTTTACAGTTAGGGCAAGGAAAGCACCGTGGTCATAGAGCCCTACAAAGGTTAGGGGAGCAATCACTCCACTGTGACTGTCCTGGCTGGTTTCTGTTTCTCTTTAGCTCTGTACCCTAGTTGCCAAATCAATTTGCCGATTAGGCTTCAGAGAAATGAAGGGCCAGTCTAATGTCTTAATTACCCTTTGCTTTAACTAAAGGCCATATACGCATCAATATTAGTATGCTATGAAATCATCTGCAACTCTTATTATATCTCCCGCCTTTCTGTGTTTTTTTTTAATCACCTATCTAATGACCTAGTCTTATAACACTTACAGCACATTTTAACTTTAGCAGAAGATGCCTACGCCTGAAAAAGAAACTTATTTTCACCAGAGCCAGTTGGAGATGATAACTAAATAAATAAGAATTTTTAATGGAGCACGATTTTCTTAATCAAATCTTCTCCCCAAAATATTTTGCCTGTAATGTCAAGATAAGACTCCAAAGGCAGTAATTGGTCACAGATTAAGTCCTATTCTTTTTTTTTTAAATCTTGAACTATATGGTCAGCTCTTGGTCGTTCATGATATAAGGAAGAATTTGATATGCAAAATGAAAGATTTTGAGATCCATCTTCTGTCCTCATTTCTAAACTGCATCACTGATCTCCCTTTGAGACAGGGCCACTGTCACTGGTAGGGGACATAACAGTAGGAAGAGAGCTAAGAAAAACACAATTCTTTCCATGTCCAAAGGTGTGTGTGTCAGCCTGCCCTGGAACTGTGGGCAGCACAGTCATTGTGCTGTTCTAGTAGGATCTGAAAGGCTTTAGACAGAATTTCTGTGTAAGGGGCCATACTGAATGGCCAGATATAAATAATGGCGTTTTCTATTTGTACAAATACTTTAGTTTTTAAGACTCACTCATATGCCTTCCTTAGGTACTTTCGTGGCTATGTAAGAAACAGCTACACAAGTATGAGTTATGTTTTCTGCCTCTGAGAAGTCCAAGAGGCAGCCAGGTTAGATGACGTGCTCACAGTTAGTTATCAAGGTGATGAAAACAGTACCAAAAGTCAACCATACACTTAACTGTAACTACTTCCTTTCTCAGTGGCCATTTCCCATATACCTTTCTTGTGTTAGGACATGGGTTTTCAGAATACACCACATCGATTCTCTCCACCGCCCTTTGAGGGAGGCATTGTTCTAGTCTGTAACTCCACTGCTTTATCCTGCAGAACGTTTGTGAAGTCACACGTTCATAGAGCAGATTTTTAAGTGGTAGCTCAGCATTGCTTTTAAAAGGCCTAGTTTACAATTTCAGCTCTTCTTCTTTACTTTGAGATCGATCTCTTATTTCTAGGCTTTTGTGTTCATTTCTACCACCCAACAGCAGGTCTTGTGACTCAATTAGATAGGCCACTATTTTGCTCTAAGCCATTAGAAGACCTATGGATGATTCTGTGCACTACAAAATTCTATCGAGATAAATTATACACCTCAGAATGCACCAGCAACACATTGTCCTTGACAAAGATTAGAGCCACTGGAATTATATGCAAAATAGAAACATATTGGCTATATGCCAAATAGTGTATGATGTAATAGTTTGGGAATTTAGGTCTCAATGAAATGTTTTTTAGAATAAAAATACTTTGTTTGTTTCTATGTTCAATTGTTACGTGATAGAACACCTCTCAGTGACACAAGGGAAGATATCCTCTCTTCAGGCAAGGACCTGCATCTGAAGTTCCATAAGACTTGTTCATGAAATTTAGATCCAAAACACAATATTTATGATCACTAACAGAAATGAATCAAGTATCTTGAAAACATATTTCCCTAAAGACACATGGACTTGATATCAGAAACATTTTTCTCTGAATTATAGTAATAGAATTTGAATTTTTCTTATGTGATCCAAAATAAGTTACCTAGTTTCTTTAAATTCTAAGGTTGTCCTAAAGTTGTGTGTGCTATGGGAATTTGTTAAGTGATAAGGATGCTTAATTTTTTTCTGATCTTTTTGGTGACTATATGATTTTCATTTTGAAATGAATAAAATTGTTGCAATTAATCTCAGCCAAGAAGCATATGTTTTTGAAAAAAGACCAAATTCTCTAAAATAAGTGAACTACACATCCATCTGCTTCAAACATTTTTATTTTAGAAAACTATGTTTTTCGCCTAGTCAGGTAAACTGTACCTTGATCAGTGAAGTTAAATATGGAAAAGACTTCCTGGGCTTGGCTGGCATTTGGCCATGAATATAAAATATAACAGAACAAGTTAGATTGGCTAATCTATGAAGAATCACTAATAACTAAAGACATATGCTTTTAGGATTTGAAGAAACAATTCTCATTTGAAATTGACTTTCAGAAGTAGAAAATAGAGAATTTATATGTGGGCAGCCCTTCCTCCACTTTAATCACAATTCAAACAATTTCTTTGGAAATAATAGAAATAACCATTCCTAAAAGAATTAACATCAGACTACTCAAAATAATTGTATTCAAAACTTTTGAGAAATTATCTCTTATTTCTCAGTGTACCCTCTTCAGTACACACACACACACACACACACACACACACACACACACACACACACACACACACACAGACCTTTCTGCCTTCATTCCCATACTGGCTAATGCCATGACCTTTTTGTTGATAGCTGCAGCTTCTGGTTCCTCAAGTGAGCTCAGATCTTTCTCTTTTAGAATTGTTTCCATTTCACTTCTTTCTTCTTCTTCTTCTTCTTCTTCTTCTTCTTCTTCTTCTTCTTCTTCTTCTTCTTCTTCTTCTTCTTCTTCTTCTTCTTCTTCTTCTTCTTCTTCTCCTTCTCCTTCTCCTTCTCCTTCTCCTTCTCCTTCTCCTTCTCCTTCTTCTTCTTCTTCTTCTTTTTCTTTTTAATCTTAAAGTGCATATATCCATCATGGCTCTCATCTGATCTACAGCAGTAGATTTTCAGGTAATCTCTGGCTCCAATTATTACCATTCTGATTAATCCTAAACCTTGCTAAAGACAATCATATTCTTTTCCTTTAAATTTTAATTTTCATGCTATTCCTAGTTCCATCTCAATCCCCTCCCCTTGCTAGTGACAATCATATTGTTAAGATTACAACTGGTAGATTTCCTGATCAAAATTTTGTTTGTATATTTAATATAAGATAAACACAGTTCCTCGACATGTGAGTTTGCAGAGCAGTGCTTATTAAACTGAATTTTTCTGGATACTACCACACCAGTAAAATAGGTACACTCTCTGGAACTGAGGGTCAAGCTGAAAGTTAAGTGAGGATGTTTTATTTAAAGCCCACCACAAAGCAGCAAGCAAGCACCTATTAATTTAGGACATTTAAATGCAGATTACTAGGTTTCTCAGTCTTTCTCTATCTTTCACCTACCTATCCATTCAGATTCCTACACAGAGACAGTGCGGATGAAAGGGAAACGTTAAAACAAGAATGGTTCATTCTATTATCTTTAATTTGTTTGAGCTGGATTTGTTTACAGGTGAAACTGGGCTTTAGGGTAAGTGATCTTCCTTTTTTTAAAAATTATAATCGTTTTGTTTTGTCTTCAGTGTCTGTTAACACACAACTAACAGCCTACCTCATCCAGCCAAGCTAAATATGTCAGTAATCACTGCAGCCTGCATGGAATTAGATTTATTTTTATGTAAATTGATTAAAATTCTTTTCAGCTCCATTGCAACAAAGACTCTTAAGTTTCTCCCAGAAGCCAGGACACCAGGCATCCCACAGGGTATCTTTCTTTGCCCATGTCTGTTCCTAAAATGTTTCAGGTTCATCATTGCCTCCATTATTGCTTTAATAACAGATTAATATGCTTACAACTTTAATAAAACCTAGACTCGGTTAAATTAACACCACTTTTCGTATTTTTTTAGTGAAGATAATATGCTTTGAAAAACAGTAGGAAGTGTGTGGCATTTTAGTAGTTCAAGCTAAAAATGTTTGAAAATATGTTGGATATGTCCTTAATGTCTTCACCTGGAGGAAGACAGTTCTTATTCTGACCTGTGACAGCTCTCAGGCCCTGTCTGAGGGTACAGTGACACTTGGCTTTCTTTTTGGAAGCCCTTTATCTGGAAGTCATTTGGTTATAATTGTCATATCAGATCAGATTGGAAAGGCATTCGGTGGCCTGTGCATCTTCCTCATAAGGTTTTTTATTTTTAGCAAACACTGAAAGTCAACTTTGTCTTTATCCCTTATAAGTCTTATTTGTCAAAGAAAAAATTCTTATCACAAACACTTCTAATGCTTTACTCTAGAAGATGCGGTATTTGCTCAGAGCTCTCGGAAATTCCAGTTTCATTAAGTTTGGAAGCCTGTCTCCCCCTCTTTTGGATGCATTCCCCTTTTCCTATATTAAATGGGTAGTTGTGGATGATTTTTTTTTTTTTGGCTTTTAAGCTAAGGGAACAAAATGGACGTTTAGTCAGTTGTTGGAACTCAGTCACAGAGTGCCGCTTACTTAACTGGAGTTTAAGAAGTAGTTTTGGAATGGAGTTGATTTTTACAGGTTCCCCCAGATGCTGGCATCTGGTTGCAGTCTGTAAACATGTTGTTGATAATGAAAGCAGAGGTTGCTTCTGCAATGGGATGAAGTTTAGATGTCAGTTTCTTTGTGGGTTGATGCAACATTTGGCATGAAAGAATCTAGTGTCTTATGGGGGAGAGTGGATTTGTGCTTGTCAACAAATGCTCTGTATGTAGAAGACCATGGCATTGCAAAGTGATCTCTGAAAAGTGTGGGACCATCATGGAGAAGTGAGAAGTAGTCTTTACTGACTGCATTTGTCTAGCAAGAACTACACTTTTGCAAGCATTTGTTGTGTCCTACATTGACACAGATTAAACAAACTTATGACTGAATGAAAAATATGGTGGAAGAGTGAAAATCAAAATAGAATTGCCTCAGATTAGTGATGTACAAAGAATATGAAGTCAGTCTACTGGGATTACTGGAATTTTCCCCCTCAAATCTTATTTTTCATCATTGAAGTTATAGGCCACCCCTGAGTGGTTTATATTTTAAAACATTTAGCAATGAAGTACTAACTATGAAAGATACAAATATTTGACACAGGGAATCAAATATTCATGATGCTTGCAACAAATGATATTTACATGCTACATTTAGATGGAATAGTTAAAATTTTACAGGATTTTACCACCACACTAGTCGGGGAACTAGCAACAGCTAAATATTTTAATGCCTGTGATGATAATTAAAATAACAAATATCATTTTAATGTTTGAATAAAACAGATGTAACCTCAAAAATCTATATCAAGGGCTAGAGATATAGTTAAGTGATAAATTGCAAAAGATAAAAATTTAAGTTAATAAAAGGTGTAGGCCTTGTCTATATACGAGTATCTGGTAAAGTTTGGATTAGGGTGGGATTGTTTTTTAGTGATCACTTAAAAATATGTGAATTCTATATAGCAGAATTCAATACAGCACTGGTCAACACAACATTACAGGCTAGAGATTTGCAAAGATATGTGCAAACTTACTCAAAAGGATCTTAAGATCGCAGTCTTAAATCTTTTTTTTTTTTTTTTATTGGTCATAGACCTGTAATGCCCCTACTCAGTAGTTGTTTGTCTTGTTTAGGTCTCTTCTATGACACGTTCCCAGTTAAAATCAATTGCTCCTTTTCTATTACTTCTATGTATGCATTCTGCCCTGAATTCTAGTTCTTTATGTATATCTGTCTGTTTCTTTCATAGATGGTACGTTCTAAAGACAGCTAATGTTACTTCATATTGTGTCACATATCCTGGTAACAATTAGCGTATGCCTTCCTTCTATATAATGGACCCTACATAAATATTTGTTAAACAAATGAAGAAAAAGAAAAATGATGCAGTTAATCAACTGGATGAAAATCTCATTAAAACCCTACAAAGTCCTGACTGGAAATAATTCTCTTGTCATCCTGTTCATGAAATGATATTTAGTGTGCCCCTAGGTGTAGGTAGGATTAGGTGTAGATGGTATTATACTGAGTTACTGAGTTCAATTAGTCCATTAATTCTATCATCATTTATAAATGTGTCCAAGAGACACCTAACCTCATGATTGGGATTGAATTCTCTTAGCATTTTATTAAGAGACATGCTGGACTCACATCTCCATTTAATGGGTAGAGCCTCATAGTCTTGTAAGTGGACTTGTTCAGTGTATTCCCAGTCCCTGGACAGAGTGCATTGAAAATGCCATCCTGGCATGGATGCAGGAAGCTTCAGAAATGAGGAACTACAAGAATTTGAAGGGGGTTGTCAAGAATCTTCAGGGCTGTAGCAATTGAAAAGTTTGGAGGTGGCTCCCTGGTCCCACAGTGAAGCTCTGGAGGGCAAGTTCATCCCTCACGTTGAGGTACTTAAGTGCAAAGGAGAATCTGAAAAGGAAAAAGAAACTTTCCTCCATTTCCTAATGCTGCTGTATCTTCTTTCTGTGAACCCCAGACGGCTAGGAAATCTCTAGAAGGTAGAATGTAATCTACTTCCCCAACCCTGTTGGCACTTACCTCCCCTGAACTACATTGCTCCTTTGGCAAACCTACAGGTCATCTTCAGCTCTGCTTCATCATCCTGAGTTACACCTCACCATTTGCTCTTCTGCCGTGTCAGCAATGGCAAGATCTGGGATGTAAGGGAGCTAACACTGACTGAGCAGCTATGGTCAGAGTCTGACCTAAATCATTACTATAGTCTGTTCTGATTATAGCATATTCTGACTGCCAGTCACCCAGGCACCTGGCCCCACAGTAGGTAGAGCTAGGGTTTGGACCCTACCAGCTGACTATAGGAGCCATGCACATGGCCCATTAGTGAGTTGCTTTTGTGTTCCTCACCACTCCTTCCAATCCCTTGCTCCTACTTACAGCCTATAGGAGAGGCTCCACCTCTGCTGCTTCTTCCTTTCTCTCTGGACTCGGCAAGGATCCACTAACTATCCAATTCAGGGTGTGAGTACCCGACCTTTGATGGTTTCTTGTTACTCTCCAGATCCGGTTAACTAGATAGCCTTTGTAAAGCTATGTTGAGCGCATTACAAATTCAACCTCTCCAACCTTATCTATGTCTTCCCAATGTTTAGTAAACTGTTTACCTAGTCCCTTGATGACCCTTTTTACCCTCCTTCATTCTACTCTATATTCTTTAAGTCCTATTCTCATGTTCAACAGGTAAATCAATTTTTATTTTTTTGGGAAATTATGTATAACCATTTCCTTTTAACCTAAACATTTCTGCCTCTACAATCTCTCTTTTTTATTGATTTTTATTGAGCTTTACATTTTTCTCTGCTCCCCTCCTTACCTCTCCCCTCCCCTTCAACCCTCTCCCAAGGTCCCCATGCTCCAAATTTACTCAGGAGATCTTGTCTTTTTCAATTTCCCATGTAGATTAGATCTATGTATGTCTCTCTTAGGGTCCTCATTGTTGTCTAGGTTCTCTGGGCTTGTGGTTTGTAGGCTGGTTTTCTTTGCTTTATGTTTAAAAACCACTTATGAGTAAGTACATGTGATAATTGTTTTTCTGTGCCTGGGTTACCTCATTCAAAATGATGTTTTCTAGTTCCATCCATTTGCCTGCAAAATTCACGATGTCATTATTCTTTTCTGCTGTGTAGTACCCCATTGTTTAAAAGTACCACGTTTTCTTTATTCATTCTTTGGTTGAGGGGCATTTAGGTTGTTTCCAGGTTCTGGCTATGACAAACAAAGCTGCTATGAACATAGTGGGAATTGAACTCAGGACCTCTGGAAGAGCAGCCAGTGCTCTTAACCACTGAGCCATCTCTCTTGTTCCATGTACAATCTCTCTTTTTATATAGTGTCTCAGATAAAGAAATTTCTTTAGTTTTAAATTTGGCTTCCTTCTGTATGCACCTATTTAAAAGTTTCTCAGAAGCAGTTCTGACTTGATTTTCTGTCTTCCAGGTGTCTATTTCTTCCAGTTCCTCCCTGACATGGGTAAATTCTTTCTGAGACAGTCGCTAAGCCTCTTCTGCGTGCGGCATGGCTCACTATGAAGGCCACACAGCTGACTGATGTTGATCACAGCCTGCTTGCAATCCTGTCCCATGTGTCCTATGTGTGCTACTTTCAGGGACTGAAAAAATGGTCTCTACTCCATTAGCAAGTCGGAAAGGGGCACTCTCACACTTAGGTGGTGGATCCCATTCAGTGGGATGCCATCTAGGCGTTCAGAAGCAGGTTAATGTTCTCTACCATAAAGAATTAAAGGACAGGAGAGAAGTACTTCTGGAAATTTCGGGGAGAGACACAGCAGAGCCATCATATACCCTGGGAAACTGGGTCTCCCCTTCTTATTCTCATTAAGAAAAGAATTTAAGAACAGACACAAAACAGAAGCTCAAGGACAAAAGCAGAGTCAAATGGAAGCTTGGGGACAATTTATTAGATTTAAAAGTAAAACCCCAAGGCAGGGAAAGCTGCAAGCCTCACAGTTGCCTGGACAGGGGCGGGAGAATGGAGAAGAGAAGGAACGAAAGTCACGCTGCTCGAGATAAAGCAGCTTGGAAGTCAGCCACTTGGCAGCAGGCAGTCACTTGGTAGGAAGGGGAGCTTTAGAAAAAGAGTTCTTTAGAGAGTTTAAAAGCATACTTCGGCTCTGGAAACATCCATGAGAAAACGAAGAGTAGAAAAAGAAATAGTTATATATTTTTGAATCAGGTCTCAGGAAGTTGGCCAGTTTCAGCTGAACCTCACGGAGGCATGTAGGGACATCACAAGGAGTCAGTAATCCTGGGAAGGAAAGGCTTATTATCTTAAGGTGATGTAATCTTTCTAGAGGTGGTTCCTTAGCCAGATTCTTGCCTGCTGCACTGGACAAACCCTTAAGGGAGCAGACAGGGACACGGCTATAGACATGCGACAAGGTTGGTGTACCACCTCACCTCATGTAGAAGATGGCCATCCTGGGTTCTCCATAAGGCTGCTCCCCTGATATATGACTTGGTCTTGATTTTACATCATCTCAAGTATTATGCACCCATATTTCAGTAAGGAGGTATACCATCCTAAATCATATGTAGAAAGGTAGCCACATCAAGATGGACTTCATGTGCCACCCACACGAATCAGCTTCATCTGAATGTCTTATCACTCATTGCATGGACAACGGAACCTATCCTATCCACTTATCTTTGGTTCTGTTGGTCATTTTTAGGAACCAACTGTGTGACATTATCCTGGACAGATGTAAAGAAACATCTATTGGTCCTATATAGACCACTAACTGTAGACTAAAGAAGAACTTTCACCAAATCTAGCTTAGAAAACCAGTAAGTTTACTGGGGTTCCTTATAAGAACATGAAGACCTCAATATAAAACCGACTACACTGTGCCTCATAGAAGAAAAAGTGGGAAGTACACTTGAACGCATTGGCACAGGAGACCACTTCCTAAATATAACCCCAGTAGCACAGACACTGAGAGCAACAATAAATAAGTGGGACCTCCTGAAACTGAGAAGCTTCTGTAAAGCAAAGGACATGGTCAACAAGACAAAAGAGCAGAAAACAGATTGGAAAAAAACCCTCTAATCCCACATTGGACAGAGGACTGATCTCCAAAATATACAAAGAACTCAAGAAACTTGACATCAAAAGAACAATTAATCCAATAAAAATTGGGTACAGACCTAAACAAAGAACTCTCAATGGGCCAATCTCAAACCGCTTAAGGAAATGCTCAGTATCTTTAGCAATCAGAGAAATGCAAATAAAAACAACTCGGAGATTCTATCTTACACCTGTCAGAATGGACAAGATCAAAAACAATGATGACAGCTTATGCTAGAGACAATGTGGGGTAAAGGTAACACTCTTCCATTGCTGGTAGGAGTGCAAATTTATAAAGCCACTTTGGAAATCAGTATGGCAATTTCTCAGAAAATTAGGAAAACAATCTACCTCGAGACCCAGAAATACTGTTGTTGGGTATATACTCAGAAGACACCCAATCATACCACAAGGACATGTGCTCAACTATGTTCATAGCAGCATTATTTGTAATAACAAGAACCTGAAAACTACCTATATGCCCTTCAACCGAAGAATGGAAAAAGAAAGTGTGGTACATTTACACTCAGTGATAAAAAATAATGACATCTTGAAATTTGCAGACAAATGGATGGATCTAGACAAAGTCATATTGAGTGATCTAACCCAGACCCAGAAAGATGATTATAATATGTACTCACTCATAAGTGACTTTTAGACATAAAGCAAAGAAAAACGAGCCTACAGGCCACAGTCACAGAGAACCTCGACAGCAAAGAGGAACGTAAGAGAGACATATGTGAATCTACATGAGAAAAAGGAAAAGACAAGATCTCCTGAGTAAATTGGGAGTGTGTGTGTGTGGGTCACAGGAGAGGGTAGAAGGGAGTGAGAGGAAGAGAGGAGAGTGGAGAAAAATGTATTGCTCAATAAAAACAATAAAAAAACACCATGGGTAAGGGACTACTAATATGAGGGTGGGTGACTTGAAGCTGCATCACAGAAAAATCCACTACAGCCTGGGTGATGAAATCTGTATCCCTGGAGAATCATGAACAACTTGTAGGTAGCTCAGATAGCCGGAGCGTGTCCTCTCCCTAGCAACTCTCTACTACTTCTACAGCTCTGGGAAGGCCTTGTGAATCCTCCAAATTCCTGAGAGTGGTAAGTTTCATTAGTTCCCTTAGTCTCCTGAGCTTGCTTCCAGCCTGGAGGAGGCCAAGTGTCAAGTTGGAGGACATAGCACATGCCAGTGAGGCTCTACTTAACCCCCTGGTGCTCAGTTCTGTGTTTGTTCCCACAATCACTGTTTCAGTACCTTAGGCACTAGCATCTTCTGGTTTGATTTTGTCAACAAACTTGTATTTATCTTCTCAGAATGAGGGACAGGGTGCCAGCTGCCTGGTTGGTGCGGTGGGAGCTTGAGTAAGGTTTTCACCTTTCGCCCAGTCTGGCTGCGTTTTTTTTTTTTTTTTTTTTTTTTTTTTTTTTTTTTTTTTTTTTTTTTTTTTTTTTTTTT
>PVIU01013535.1:15565-53397 GCA_004026605.1 Ondatra zibethicus | reverse complement strand
AGCTCTCCCATATGGACGGTAAAGAGGAAAGTATTGCTCTTACAAAACATATACTCAGGCTGTACCCCTAGCCTGAGCCTTTCCTCTTTCCCTTGTCTGTTGATTGAGCTGCCTGCCCTAGACCCTTTGTCTGTATTGCTTTCGGGTTCCCTGGTGGCCATTCCGAGGCATAAACATTTCTGTTTTCATATGCTAGGTCTGCTTGATCCCCAAATGTCTGAGAACTTTTTCATTTTTTACCAGAGTGATATCGCTCTGCCTGGAGCATAGTGGACTTGGGTATGAGAGCCTTTAGGTTGTGTTTAGGCCACATTTGGGTGTTGTCATTGCACACCAGTGACAGTGATAGTGGCTCAGTAGTGGTAAGGACTCCTTCTCTTTGCCATATGGGTACCCCGTGTCAATGCAGACCTGTGGTTTCACTGACTTACCCCGAAGCTGGGTGGGAGTTCCCAGTTTTCCTGAAGCCACTCCAGGTGTGTGTGTGTGTGTGTGTGTGTGTGTGTGTGTGTGTGTGTGTGTCCTCCAGGTCGTTTCCCTCAAAAAGAAAGCTGAATGATGGCTCGCTGTATTTTACCACATTTTAACTATGTTACAAACTATTTTTCAGATGATTTCCTCTGCTCACAACCAAACGAGTATTCTGGAAGGGCGTTTTGGAGGAGTTGCTGTGGTTTATCAAGGTAAGGGTGATGCTGCTGTTGGAAGCTGACTGTCTTCGCAATACAAGCTGTAGAAGTCAAACTGTGAGCCAGGTGGTGGTGGCGCACGCCTTTAATCCCAGTACTCGGGAGGCAGAGGCAGGCAGATCTCTGTGAGTTCGAGACCAGCCTGGTCTACAGAGCAAGTTCCAGGACAGGCTCCAAAGCCACAGAGAAACCCTGTCTCGAAAAACCAAGGAAAAAAAATAGAAGTAGTTAAACCTGTAGCTTTCAGCCGTTCCCACTTCACTGGCTCATTTTCTAGTGCTGGCTTTAGATGCTTCTCTGTATCCTTCCCATCCTGCTTTCTTCACTGATCTGAGCACACTGGCAGAATCCTATCCAGGCCTCTGGCACTTGCCATTCCCATGACCTAGTGCCTTTCCTTCCATATGGAATGTGGTTCTCTCCTCCTTCCAGTCCCACTCGACACCCTTGACCTTCTTGTCACCTCTTTGTTTCTCTTCGTAGGGAAACAAGACTCCTCCTGTGTGCCTATTCTATTCTCAATCTTTCAGGGATCCACAAATGCTAAAGAACTGTCCTCCAAAGGAATGAGAATCTGGGATGCCAATGGGTCCCGAGATTTCCTGGACAGCCTGGGATTCTTTGCACGACAGGAAGGGGACCTGGGCCCAGTTTATGGTTTCCACTGTAGACACTTTGGAGCAGACTACAAAGATATGGATTCAGGTGAGGAGATATTGTTGCCTCGGGTTTTCTGGGTGTTCTTCCTCAAAGATCCATCTTAGATATGGGAGATAAGTCCACATCGTGGGAGTTGGTAAGTAGCTGATTTGTGAGAAGCTGTGCTGGGTAAGGGTGGAGAAGCGGCAACAAAATCTCACAAAGGCCGAATCATACTCTTGGTCCCTAGCACTTACTGGGCATTATTGGATGCTTGGAACTTTTTCTACCTGTGTCATTGACCAGTGGTGGCAGATTTGGTCTGTAGGTGTTAGGGTTTAGGATAGAAGGAGGTTCCTCCAGGATGAGGTGCAGGAGTTACCCGTGTTGTACATTCTCCTTTCCATGTTAGGGTTTAGGATAGAAGGAGGTTCACCCGGGATGAGGTATAGGAGTTACCTGTGATGACCATTTCCCTTTGAAGCCCTGAAGTACTGGCTAAGTTGTGTGTGGTGTGGTCTCCATCCGTACACTTCAAAGCCCCCCCCCACGCTTTATGTCTGTATTTTTAGTACATAAGCCATGCCCAAAGTATCTTTTTTTTTTTTTTTTTTTTTTGGTTTTTGAGACAGGGTTTCCTCTGTGGCTTTGGAGCCTGTCCTGGAACTAGCTCTTGTAGACCAGGCTGGCCTCGAACTCACAGAGATCCGCCTGCCTCTGCCTCCCGAGTGCTGGGATTAAAAGCATGTGCCACAGTATCTTAAAGGCTATTGGCTGAAGGAGTTCCCACAGCACTTCAGGTTGAAGTTTTCCTTCTAGTGATTTCTGTACAACTGTATTTGTAAATACTAAGTAAATTTGGTGTTATAGTACAATGGGTTTTTTTTTCCATCTGTTGTGATTGAACATTTTGCTGGGTATAGTAGTCTGGGCCGGCATTTGTTAACCTAATCTTTTTTCTGACCAATAATTTTGTTCTGTTGCAGCTTTGGCTGCAACAGAAGAGAGGGCTTGCCCCAACTGAGTGTTTTAATAGAATATCTGGTGCATTGTTCACTAATGACAAATTTCAGGTCAGCACAAATAAACTGACATTTATGGATCTTGAGCTGAACGGCCACAAAATGCAATATTTCACCAAACAGTTATTAAAGGTCTTAACACATCGGTAAGGTCGTTTTCTTCCCCACATCTCTTTCTTAATAGATGTGAAGTTTAGGCTGCCAAAATGTTGTTTCTGTGGGACCTTTTGCCTCATATATTTTGCTTTTTGTTGCCCAAATTTTCCATCATTAAGGCTACCTCCAAAACTTTCCCCCCCACTCTGCAGTGCGAGGTTAGAGCAGACACAGCCCCCAGGTTTTCCTAAGAAGTTGCTGCCAGCACTGGTCAGTGCGTTGGTCGCATCTTTCTCGAAGGATAAGCACAGGTCTCCTTTGCCTGGCAGTAGACCTGTGCACAAACCAGTTTTCTCGGTGATTTCAGTTTGTCCCTGCCACAAAACTAATGAGTGACAGAATAATTCAAGCCCGCTTTCTTGTCCCCAAAGTCCTTATCTTTCTCTTTTGTCACACTGTGTCTGTCATACCTGGAATCTTTCTCAAAGAAATCCATAGGTTACGTGGGCTTTTCTCTTATCAAAAATGTTTGTAAGTAGACTTTTTGATATTTGTCTTCTCCTCTTCCAGGTCTCTTCAGGTCAGGTGGTGACGGTGGAAAGCACTCCTGCCCGGCTACTGGGAGGACCTCTGGCTGACACAGACATTGCTCTTAAAAAGCTGCCTATTCGAGGAGGAGCTTTGCAGCGGGTGAAAGCGAAAACCCTAGGTGAGCCGAAAAAGAACGTCCTTTGTGACACGCTCCAGAACCTTTCTGAAATAAATTCTACTTATCATTTTCAGCTAAATGTGTATTTATATACAATTGTAAGGCAAAAATTTAGAATAAAGTATTTTAGTAAAATATTATAAAATTAAAGTCAGGATAATACAGTTTATTTTTATTAAAATCATCAACATATATATTGATAAGAAAAGTGCTCACCACTATCTTTGGAAAAACTGTTGGTCCCTTAACTGAAATTGTAAAGTTTGTTTATCAGTTAGGACTTTTGGCTATATATCAGTGACTTCAAATAGTCTACCCTAAAGGACATTTTTGTGGACTTTGTAGCTACAAAGTCCTTCCTGAGTAACGTAGACTGTGGGCGCTGTTGGATCAAAGGCTAAAACTGACTCAGAAGAGGTTTCCTTCCAGTTGTCCTCCTTACATTCTTCTGATAGAGAAGAGTGGATTCATTTTCTCAATAATTTGTGCAGCCCTCTCTACATCTTGGGGCCCTTGATTGGTCACATGACAACTCTGGAGCTCCTCACCTTGAAGTTGGCCAGATCTGTGTTCCTTGCTCTTGGAGCCATAAACAGTCCAAAATCATCTAAACATCCTAGATGGAGTCAGGAATCAAGGTGCTATCATCAGACAGATACATGAACACCAGAAGCAACAAATAATATGTTGGTGAAAATAGAAAATAAATGTATCTACTCTAAAATGCAAATGTCAGTCTCAAGCTAAACAGCAAAAATAAAGATACAGATACAGGTGCTTTTACTGTTAATAATTTTACTGTTAAGAATTTTTAATGTGGAGCTGGAGAAATGGTTCAATGGTTAAGAGCACTGACTGCTCTTCCAGAGGACACAGGTTCAATTCCCAGTGCCCACATGGTGGTTCACAACCATCTATAACTCCAGTCCCAGAGGATCATATCCCTCTTCTGCTCCCCTCAGGTACCAGACACTCACATACACAGACATACATGCCATTAAAACTCCCATGCACACACAACAGACAGAAATTTTAAATTAAGTAAATAAAAGTTTGAAGCTATTTCCCTACTGGGGAAGTGACAAGCAGTGTGTGAGGAAACAGAAGAACGCAGCATGAGATGCTCAGACAAGCAGCACCAAATCGAGTCTCCTTTCTCTCTGGCACACCATAGTCCTTGTGTCCAGAGCTAAGAGCAATGAACATTCTCAGCATCTGTAGACTGTGAACTTCTGCAGACTCTTAGTTCCCCAACAGCAAGGGAGAGAACATGTATAATTTATTATCATGATCAACACCTCAGGAAACAAGTTAGTGATTGTTGCACGAGGAGCGGGCTGTGTCCCGCTGCCCAGCTCCTGGCCGTGGGCCAGCCTTTGGTCTCGGCTAACTTATACCCAAAATAATTACACAGAAACTGTATTCATTTAAACTCTGCCTGGCCCATTAGTTCTAGCCTCTTCTTGGCTAACTCTCACATCTTAAACTAACCCATTTCTATTAATCTGTATCACCACGAGAATGTGGCTTGCCGGCATGAGTCTAACCAGCGTCCATCTTGGGCCGGAGAAGCATGGCATCTGCCACACTTTCCTTCCTCCCAGCATTCCATCCTGTCTACTCCACCTACCTGATTTCTGCCCTATCAAAAGGCCAAGGCAGTTTTCTTTATTCAACCAATGAAAGCAATACAAATGAAGAAGTACCTCCTATACCAAGTGATGTTGGCCTTGACTCTTGCAACCTTTCCCTTGAGGTCTTCAAATGCACCAAGGCACTGTCCTCAAAAAGAAGAATCAGCCCACAGGATACTATGCATGTGACAGTGAGCAAGGACAGCATGTTAAATGTAGCATGAGGGCCTGCTTGATGGTTTCTGTCCTCCCAACAGGTCCCATAGTCATTAGGTCCCAAAGAATCACACAGAGAGGTCTATATTAATGATAAACTGATTGGCCCATTAGCTCAGGCTTCTTACTAGCTCTTGTAACTTATATTAACCCATTATCCCTATCTATGTTAGCCACATGGCTCAGTACCTTTTTCAGCAGGGCAGGTCACATCCTGCTTCTTTGGTGGTCTGTGGAGGAGTGCCGAGAGAGCTTCATGCTTCCCAGAATTCTCCTATTCTCCTTGCTCCACCTCTACTTCCTGTCTGCTTGACCCACCTATACATCCTGGCTAATGGCCAATCAGCGTTTATTTAAATCATGATTGACAGAATACGGACAATTCTCCCACACCAGTTAAATTGTAGCTTCTTCACTTTTGTTTGTTGTTCCTTTTTGAATGCTGTGATGATGTGAATTATGCCACAGGGCTGGAGAGATGTCTCAAAGGTTGAGAGCACTGACTGCTCTCCCAGAGGATTTGGGTTCAATTCTTGGCACCCACTTGGTAAGTTCCAACTGTCTGTAACCCCCATGCCAGGGGATCCAATGTGCTCTTCTAGCCTCTGCAGGCACTGCCTACCCATAGTGTGCATGCGCGAGCACACACACACACACACACACACACACACACACACACACACTGGAAACATGTCTATACACTTAAGAAAACCCTGTACCATAAAGGTTTTAGTCTTAATATATAGAAAAATATTTAATATATAAGATGGATTAGTATTGAAATGTAATTTCAGAAAGCAAACAACATTATATCAATATTAATATCACTTTTAGACACTGGCATTAGTTGGGGCACAATTTTAAAGTCAATATTAGGGTACCAGACACTGTATAAAATTAATTACAACTTCACTCCACTAATTAGTTTTAAAAAAAAATTATATTTTCATGTGAAGTAGTATTTCCAAACAAAGACAACTTGACAAAATGCTTTTAAATGACAAATTATTGACAAATTACTTAAATATATGCAAATAATCCAATAACTATCAATAAAACAATTATATATCTAGAGAAAGAAAGCCACCAGATGAAGAAACTGGAAACCAGATTTTTAATTACAACAGGAGATTTGATTTGGCAAGTACTAACAGGATTCTGCTCTCAGTTGGCATCTTGCTTGAGGTATTTTTTTGTGTATTTCTTCCTAAATGTAAAACATGTTTTATCATCTAGTTCTATAGTATTGAGGGAAATTAATATTTCTTAATATAAGATTCCATTCTTCTATGCAACCTAATTGAAAATGTTTTGTTCAAAAGGTTGCAACATGCCTGATATTTAAGTCTTACAATATGAATACAGAGCTGTATGACTTTCTTATGAACTACTCATGGGGGAGCAATAAGATGATTTTAATGATCTTGGAATCTCTCATGATTTCTAAATAATGTAAAGATTATTTAATTAGAAAATTATAATTTTCTTATTCTTTTAATTATTTTTATAATTATTATAAGAAAACAAACAAGACAAATTTGCTAGCTAGATAAACCTGAAATAATCAGAAGTACTAAATATCAAATGTTTAATAATGCACTTCACTGCTTCCATAGGTATACCTTCAAATCACCTCTTGCCCTTTTCTGTGGAAAATTATACTTGGAAGATACCCATCCTGTGAGACCTTGAAAGCAAACAGTCTATGTCCATGTCCCAGAAATCTTGGGCTATGCTTAAAATACTGTAATGCCCAGGCCACTGAGATTTTTGCAAGAACAACATGAAATTCCAGAAGACATCCATGTTGTGCTCTATCTTGAGTTCCTTGAGGTCTGTGTGTGTCAGCATGTGTTCCAGCATTGAAGATCCACATCATCTGTGATGCCCGTGCTGATGCTAGCAAGCACTCCCTTTTGAAACTCAAAGTTACCGTTCATGAGATTGAACAGCATGATGCAGCCCAGGGGAAGGTAGACCCATCTCCTTGCGGCAGAACCCATCCTATATAGAGGAAAGAGAGAAGTTTAAAAACACACATACAAAAAAGAAGAAGAAATGGTATAGTTGAACATGTATTTGTTGGTTTTCCTCTGAGTTGATGACTCTCAGACCTTCCTTTGAAGGGATATTAGGATTCTGGCGTGACAGCCAAGAGTCTCTGGGAGTCCCTGAAATCTAGTGTATGTTTATGCAGATGTGATGTGTATTTCATCACAGACCCTTACAGCTGCACAAAACCTTAAAAACTTGCATTCCTTCTCTCCCCCGAACAGATTAGTACACTCTTCAGTGATGTGCTCTCCTGTCTTGCTGTCCAAGAGGACAAAAGTGCAATTCATTCTGTATACAGTTATGAGAGGTTTTGTTGAATTTTAATGGAATTATTAGAAATCTACTTACCTAATGGCATCGGATATCTCAAATATTCTTGTTTGTTTATTTGTTTTGTTTTCCACTGAAAAATGTTTGTTGAGCCCTCCTGTCTTGTGGATCCTGGCTTTCCTTAGGTTGTTTGGGACTAGTTCAGAGATGAAGATATATCCATAAAATGAGCAGAAAAATAAGGCAGATACAAGCTAGTATGAGATGGTACAAGGTCAGTTACTGGCCAGCAAATATTGCATTGCTCTAGTGGCTTCTCTGCAAAGTTTCCCTGTCAGTTGGTTCCTCAGCAAATCGACCTAGAATACATGGGTAAAGATCGAGGACTGATTTGCCAATAGATTGCCCCATAGGTCTTCATCCAGACTGTGGGTTCTCTAAATGGTCCTGTACCCTGTGCCACCTCAACAGTCATCTCAGACAGATGCAGTGAAGAACCTGGAGCCCATAACCTAAGACTCATCTCCTTTCTGCATACTTCCTTTCTCCTTCTCTCATTAAACTAATCTCTTTTTAAGAAAGAAAAATTTAGAGACCTAAGCCAGGACCCCTGTGGGTCTGGGTGTCAGTTTAAGACCCCCAGGAACTAGGTCTGACCCAGGACCTCTGCCAGTTTGGGCATGAATCTGGGACCTCCAAGGGAGTAGGCAGGAACCAGAGATCTCTGTGGAGCCAGGCATGAATCTGGGACCTCAGAGGGAGTAGGCCTGAGCCAAGACCTCTGTGGGTCCAGGCATTGGTCCTAATGTCCTTTTGGTTCTACAAACCAATTTTAGATTTGTTGAGAAAGCAACCAGGAAATCCAACCCTACTCAAAATCTCTTCAGAGGAAATACTACAAATAAGCCTAACCAAGCAGAGGAAACGTGTGTCATTTGTCCCAGCACTTGAGAGGCACAGCAGGTGGCACATCCTTGAGTTTGAGGACTCCCAGAGCTGCACATTAAGACCCTGCCTCAAAGAAGAGAAAGAGGAGCCAGGCCTTGTTCCCGCATTGAGCTGCCGCCACCGCCTCCCCCTCAGCTTGAAGCCTCCACGTCAGGCCCGACTGCACCGCTCCAAGTGGGACTACAGCACTGGAGGCCTCCTGGCAGTGGAGGAAGAGGAGCCACCCGTGCAGGAGGAGGCCCTCCGCCGGCCCGCCGGGCGCCAGAGACCCGGGCAGTGGTGGCCCTGGTGGAGGAGGCGCGTTCGGGAACCCTTTGCAGCCTCCTGGTGGTGGCGTCCCGGGGATCCACAAGGATGCCTTCGCCGACACCTTGCAGCGGCCCGCCAGATTGCAGCCAAAATTGGAGGTGATGCTGCTACCGCTGTGAATATCAACACTCCCGATTTCGGTTTTGGGGGCCAAAAGAGACAGCTGGAAGATGGAGACCAGCCAGACAGCAAGAAACTGGCTTCCCAGGGAGATTCTATTGGTTCTCAACTGGGACCCTTCCATCCTCCCCCCAGGACCTCTATGACAGAAGAGTATAGGGTCCTGGACCGCATGGTGGGCTTGATCATTGGCAGAGGTGGTGGGCAGATTAACAAAATCCAGCAGGACTCGGGCTGCAAAGTTCAGATCTCACCAGATAGTGGTGGCCTCCCTGAGTGCAGCGTGTCCCTGACTGGAGCTCCTGAGTCTGTCCAAAAGGCGAAGATGATGCTGGATGACATCGTGTCACGGGGGTGGGGGGGTTGGAGGACCCCCACGACTGTTCATGATAACGCCGATGGGGATCAGAATGGCACGGTCCACGAGATCATGATCTCCGCTGGCAAGGCTGGCCTGGTCATTGGCAAGGGCCCGGAGACCATCAAGCAGCTGCAGGAGCCGCTGGGGTAAAGATGATTTTAATTCAAGATGGCTCCCAGAATACAAATGTGGACAAGCCACTGGATCATTGGGGACCCATACAAAGTGCAGCAAGCCTGTGAAATGGTGATGGTCATCCTGCGAGAACGTGACCAGGGTGGCTTTTGGGACCGCAATAAGTATGGATCTCGAGTTGGTGGAGGCATTGATGTACCTGTACCCCGGCATTCAGTTGGTGTGGTCATTGGCCGGAGTGGAGAGATGATCAAGAAGATCCAGAATGATGCCTGTGTTCGCATCCAGTTCAAGCAAGATGACGGGACAGGCTCTGAGAAGATTGCTCTCATCATGGGGCCCCCAGATCGGTGTGAGCATGCAGCCCGGATCATCAATGCCCTCCTTCAGAGACTTCGGAGTGGGCCCCTTGGTCCTCCAGGGGCCCCTGGCATGCCCCCTGGGGGCCAAGGCAACTGGGGCCCTCCTAGAGCAGAGATGACCTTCTCCATTCCTGCCCACAAGTGTGGCTTGGTCATTGGCTGAGGTGGTGAGACTGTGAAGGCCATTAACCAGCAGACGGGTACCTTTGTGGAGATATCTCGGCAGCTGCCGCCCAATGGGGACCCCAACTTCAAGTTGTTCGTCATCCGGGGCTCACCCCAGCAGATTGACCATGCAAAGCAGCCCATTCAGGAGAGGATAGAAGGTCTCCTCTGCCCAGTTGGACCAAGCCCTGGAGGACCAGGTGCTGCAGGACTTCAACAAGGGGCCTCCAGGGGCCTCCAGGAGCACCCTGACATGTCGCTGGTCCCCCTCCTCATTAGTACCCTCCTCAGGGCTGGGGCAATACCTACCCCCAGTGGCAACCGCCTGCTCCCCATGACCCAAACAAAGCTGCTGCAGCAGCTGCAGACCCCAATGCTGCCGGGGCCGCCTACTATTCCCATTACTGCCAGCAACCCCCAGGCCCCCGGCCAGGCCCTGTCCCAGCCCCTGCAGCCCCACCTAGGCAGGGAGAGCCCCCGAGCCTCCACCCACTGGCCAGTCGGATTATACCAAGGCCTGGGAAGAGTATTACAAGAAAATTGGCCAGCAGCCCCAGCAACCTGGTGCACCCCCACAGCAGGACCACACCAAGGCCTGGGAAGACTACAAGAAGACAGTGCAGGTGGCCTCTGGTGGGGGTCCTGGAGCACCCCCTGGCTCTCAGCCAGACTGCAGCGCTGCCTGGGCTGAGTATTACAGACAGCAGGCCTCTTACTAAGCACAGACCCCAGGCCCTGGTGGCCCACAGCCACCTCCCACGCCGCAGGGACAGCAGCAGGCAAGTGGGAACTGCCACCCTCTTCCCCCTCCTTTCTCCTTCCAACCCCCGGCCACCATCCATCCTGCCGTAGTGGGTAGCGCCGGAAACCCTTTCCCCTGTAGGGTGTGCCCTTGATGCCAGAGACTCCCGGAGCCCCCGCAGCCCCGCCGCTGGGAAGCATCCTCCCGCTCTGTGCAGAGGCTCACGGAAGAGGCTCCTCCTGCAGCCACAGCCGCTATTGGTGCAACGTTGTCGGGTGCTGGGAGCACCGGCCGAAAAGGTGGAACTCTGAACTGCTGGGGTGTCCCGGGTAGGGGCAGGAAGTAGGGACTGTGCTGAGTGCCATGCCGGTTGCTGAACCCTCTCATTCAAAATCTGGCTACTTGGGAAGAAAATGTCTATTTTTTTCTACCTTTCTCAGCATCACTATTTTGGGTTTTGTTATTTTTTATTCTTTTATTTTCTTAAAGACACCATCTTTATCCCCCATGTCCAAATAACTGCGTGTTGCAGGCGGCCTCTGCCTCTGTGAGAGGCCACCTCTCCTGCGCTTGCCTGTGTCCCAGTCTTGTCTGTGAAGTGAGCATGATGATCGTTGCCACCTTCCAACCTACCTCACAGGGGAGTTGTGGGGACACCATAATCTGAATGTTGTGACACTAGCCACAGCCTCCCTCCTCTGCCCCCCTCCCCACCCTGGCACTTCTCCCGTGCGCCCTTTCCATGCCTCTGGCTTCTGCTTCAAACTCCTCTTCTTCCTCTGCTTCTCTTCCACCAAGGAGCAGTCTGACTTCAGCAGAGCCCCCTGCCTGGCCTGTGCGGGCTTGGGTCTGGCCTCCTGGCCCACTGCCTGGAGTCGCAGCCTCTTGCAGCCCGGCCACCCTTCTGCCATGACCATTCCTGTCTCTCCCTTTCCGTAGGCAATTGAAGCAAATGGGTACAAACTTCATCTGTTAAAAATATTTTTCCCTCCATTTTTGTTCCATTTGGGGGTTTCTTTTATTGGTTTCTATAATTTGATTGGTTTGGGGAGAGAGCAATGGCTGCCCGGGGTGCAGGGGGTCCCCCTCATGCTGAGGCGTTCCCTGTCTCCTTCTGTGTGTCTCACATCTTTTTCCTTCCAAAACTGGGATCCTTCATGTTGAGCCAGGCTTAGAAAATAGCAAGAATTTAAACTCTGCCCCCCCAAGAAAGTTTAAAAATTAAATCGCAAAGAACAGAACAAACCTATAAAATTATATATATATATATACATATATATATATATACACACAGAGAGAGAGGAGAGAGAGAGAGAGAGAGAGAGAGAAATATATAAATCTCTATCCCCCAGCCTCTGAGCCCAGCCTCTGAGGGAAGCGGCTCACTTTCTCCCTACTGCCCGGGGCCTATTCTTGTTTTTAAATAAACTTTTTAAAGGAAAGAAACAGTTACTCTTGCTATCTCTGTTTTTTGTTTTTGTTTTGTTTGGTTGTTTTTTAGTTAGAGTTGGAACATTCCTTGGACCAGGTGTGGGTGTCCCCGGCCCCTCCTCCCCTGCCCATCTATCTGTATCTCCCCTCTCCCTCTCTCTCCTCCCTGCTCTTCCCTGGCTCTGCCCTGCACCCACCCCAACCCCAGGACTGGCCTGGTACGTTGTCACCTGTGGAGGATGAGATAAACTGAGAAAATGAGAACAAAACAACAAAAAAAATTGTATGGCAGTTTTTACTTTTTATTCCTCGTTTTTAACTTCACAAATAAATGGTGACAAAACCAAAAGAGAGAGAGAGAGAAAGAGATGAAGAGAAGCACAGGAAGAGGTAAGGAATGAATAAAGAAGGAAGAAGAGTTGCAGGGAGATGGGGCCACTTGTTTGTCCTGGCCGCCCGGCTAGCTTACACACAAAATAACCACACAGAAACTGTATTCATTAAAACACTGCTTGGCCCATTAGCTCTAGTTTCTTATTGGCTAATTCTTACATCTTTTTTTTCCATGATATTTATTGAGCTCTACATTTTTCTCTGCTCCCCTCCCTGCCTCTCCCCTCCCCCCTTCAACCGTCTCCCAAGGTCCCCATGCTCCCAATTTTCTCAGGGGATCTTGTCGTTTTATACTTTCTACTTCTCATGTAGATGGTATCTATGTAAGTCTCTCTTAGTGTCCGTATTGTTGTCTAAATTCTCTGGGATTGTAGTTTGTAGGCTGGTTTTCTTTGCCTTATGTTTATAAACCACCTATGAGTGAGTACATGTGATAATTGTCTTTCTGTGTCTGGGTCACCTCACTCAAAATAATGTTTTCTAGTTCCATCTATTTTCCTGCAAAATTCAAGCTGTCGTTTTTTTCTTTGTCTGCTGTGTAGTACTCCATTGTGTAAATGTACCACATTTTCCTTTTCCATTCTTCGATTGTTTCCAGTTTCTGGCTATGACAAATAATGCTGCTATGAACATAGTTGAGCACATGTCCTTGTGGCATGATTGAGCATCCTTTGGATATATACCTAAAAGTGGTATTACTGGGTCTTGAGGAAGGTTGTTTCCTAATTTCATGAGAAATAACCATAGACATCCAAAGGGCTTATACCAGCTTGCATTCCCACCAGCAATGCAGAAGTGTTCCCTTTTCCCTACAACCTCTCCAGCATAAATTGTCATCAGTGTTTTTGATCTTGGCCATTCTTACAGTTCTAAGATGGAATCTCAAAGTTGTTTTGATTTGCATTTCTCTGATGACTAAGGATGTTGAACATTTCCTTAAATGTCTTTCAGCCATTTTATATTTCTCTGTTGAGAGTTCTCTGTTTAGGTCTATACTCCATTTTTTTTATTGGATTATGTGATCTTTTGGTATCCAATTTCTTGAGTTTTGTTTATTTTGGATATCAGAACTCTGTCTGATGTGGGGTTGGTTTTCCAATTCTGTAGGCTGTTGTTTTGTCTTGTTGACCATGTCCTTTGCTTTACAGAAACTTTTCAGTTTCAGGAGGTCCCATTTATTAATTGTTTCTCTCAGTGTCTGTGCTGTTAGAGTTATATTTAGAAAGTGGTTCCCTGTGCCAATGCATTCAAGTGTACTTCTCACTTTCTCTCCTATATGGTTCAGTGTGGCTGGCTTTATCTTGAGGTCTTTGATCCATTTGGACTTGAGTTTTGTGCATGATGATAGATATGGGCCTATTTTCTTTTTTCTACATGTTGATATCACATTATGCCAACACCATTTGTTAAATATGCTTTCATCTTGCCATTTGATATTTTTTGCTTCTTTACCAAATATCAGGTGTTCGAAGATGTGTGGATTGTATCCGGGTCTTCTATTCGATTCCATTTGTCCTCCTGTCTGTTCTTATTTCAGTACCAGGCTGTTTTCAGTACTGTAGCTCTGTAGTAGAGTTTGAAGTTAGAGATTGTGATGCCTCCAGAAGTTCTTTTATTGCCCAGGATTGTTTTGGCTGTCCTGGGTTTTTTGCTTTTCCAAATGAAGTTGAGTACTGTTCTTTCAAGATCTTTGAAGAATTTTGCTGGGATTTTGATGGGCATTGCATTAAATCTGTAGATTGCTTTCGGTAAGATTGCCATTTTTACTATATTAATTCTGCCTACCCAAGAGCATGGGAGGTCTTTCCACTTTCTGGTGTCTTCTTCAATTTCTTTCTTCAAAGATTTAAAGTTGTTGTCATACAAGTCTTCCACTTGTTTGGTTAGAGTTACTCTGAGATATTTTATGCTATTTGTGGCTATTGTGAAGGGTGTTGATTCTCTGATTTCTTTCTCAGCCCTTTTATCATCTGTGTACAGGAGGGCTACTTATTTTTTTTTTTGAGTTAATCTTGTATCCTGCTACATTACTGAAAGTGTTTAAGAGTTGTAGAAGTTCCTTGGTAGAATTTTTGGGATCACTTATGTAAACTATCATATCATCAGCAAACACTGAGAGTTTGACTTCTTCTTTTTCAATTTGTATCTCCTTGATCTCCCTTTGGTGTCTTATTTCTATAGCTCTAGCTAGGACCTCAAGAACTATATTGAATAGGTATGGACAGAGTGGACAACCTTGTCTTGTTCCTGATTTCAGTGGAATAGCTGGAAGTTTCTCTCCATTTAATTTGATGTTGGCTGTTGGCTTGCTGTATATTGCCTTAATTATGTTTAGGTATGTTCCTTGTATCCCTGCTCTCTCCAAGACCTTTATCCTGAAGGGATGTTGTATTTTGTCAAATGCTTTTTTTGGCATCTAATGAGCTAATCATATAGTTTTTATTTTTCAGCTTGTTTATATAATGGATTATGTTGACAGATTTTCATATGTTGAACCATCCCTGCATCTGTGGGATAGAGCCAACTTGGTCATGGTGGATGATGGTTCTGATGTGTTCTTGGATTCGATTTGCTAGTATTTTATTTAGTATCTTTGCATCAGTGTTCATGAGTGAGATTGGTCTGTAATTCTCTTTCTTAGTATTATCTTTCTGTGGTCTGGGTATCAGGGTAATTGTAGCCTCATAAAGAGTTTAACATTGTTCCCTCTGTTTCTATTGTGTGGAATAATTTGAGGAGTATTGGTATTAGTTCCTCTTTGAAAGTGTTGTAGAATTCTAAGCTGAAACCATCTGGTCCTGGGCTTTTTATGGTTGGGAGACTTTTGATGACTGTTTCTATTTTTTCAGCAGTTATAGGTCTGTTCAATTTGTTTATCTAGTCTTGATTTAATTTTGGTAAGTGATATTTATACAGAAAGTTGTCCATTTCCTTTAAGTTTTCCAATTTTGTGGAGTACAGGCTTTCAAAATATGATCTGATAATCCTCTGTATTTCCTCCATGTCTGTTATGTCCCCCTTTTCATTTCTGATTTTGCTAATTTGTATATTCTCTCTCTGCCTTTTGGTTAGTTTGGATAAAGGTTTGTCTTCTTTTTTGTTGATTTTCTCGAAGAACCATCTTTTTGTCTCATTGATTCTTTGTATTGTTTTCTTTGTTTCTATTTTGTTGATTTCAGCTCTCACTTTCATTATTTCCTACCATCTAGTTCTCTTAGGTGAGTTTGCTTCTTTTTGTTCTAAAGTTTTCAAATTTTCTGTTAATTCACTAGTATGGGATGTTCCCAGCTTCTTGATGTAGGCATTTAGTGCTATGAACTTGCCTCTTAACACTGCTTTCATTGTGTCCCATAAATTTGGGTATGTTGTGTGGTCATTTTCATTGAACTTTAGGAAGTCTTTAATTTCCCCCTTTATTTCTTCCTTTACCCACTGATGATTCAGGTGATCATTGTTTAATTTCCATGTGTTTGTGGGTTTTCTGGAATTGCTATTGTTGTTGACTTCTAGTTTTAAAGCATGGTGATCTGATAAGGTTCATTGGATTATTCCAATTTTTTTTATTTGTTGAGGCTTCTTTTGTTACTGAGTATGTGGTCAATTTTTGAGAAGGTTCAATGAGGTGCTGAGAAGAAGGTATATTATTTTCTGTTTGGATGGAATATTCTATAGATGTCTCTTAAGTCCATTTGAGTCATAACATATGTTAGTTCTCTTATTTCTCTGTTCATTTTTTGGCTTTTGAGGCTGGATCCACACCATTCCTTAGCTTTTTGAGAGTCTAGCTTTATGGTGCACGTACTGACAGGAGCCACATTGGTCCATGATACCACCAAGAAGTCTGCCACAAACTGCTCACGAACACCATTTAAGTGTTTGGTGGCAGAGCCTCTTGAAAGAGCTGCAAGGTTTTGCTGCTAACACTGAGCCTCTCTTAAAGGAGTCACGCCTCTGTTTGCCTTTCACAAACAGAGCCTACTGGGGAAAGGATGACTACCAAGAAGTTGCACTTTACTCTCTTCTTGTCTGCCTAGAATTTTTTTTTAAGCTTTCTCAGGCTTTATGTGGAAATTCTTGTCAAACATTTGGGCGTCGTTTGTAAATGGAGACTTCACTTTCATTTTCCAGCTGCCCATACCCAAATAATCACACAAAAACTATATCAATTACAATATTGTTTGGCCAATGGCTTAGGCCTATACCTAGTTAGCTCCTTCATCTTAAAGTAACCCCATATGTATTAATCTGTGTATCTCCATGAGGCTGTGGCTTACTGGTAAGGCTCTGGTGTCTTTCTCCTTTGGCAATTTCATGGTATCTCTTTGACTCTGCCTCTCTCTCTCTCTCTCTCTCTCTCTCTCTCTCTCTGTTTTACAAATGTCTAATCATAACCTGAACAGGGATTGTGCTAATATGCATCCTAATATAGAAAGAGGAAGCTCAGAAGACCTCAACCCTACACAAAGAACTTAGGCTACCAATGTATGCAAGAGTGCGAGAAAGTCTTCCTCGGGGTATAGGACACCAATTGGTTATCTAACACCAAGTGGTCAGTCCTGAAATCATACATACAAGTATCAGTATCTAGTGTGAGGGAACTACATTTATATATTTAAGTGCATGTGTGTATGTGTGTGTGTGTTTAAAACGATGCAATATGTAACAGCAATTAAAGATAAAAGGCCATAAGTTTTAAAGAGAGGAAGGGGAATACGTAGAGTTTAGAGGCACCAAAGTGAAGGGGAAATTCATGCAATTGTATTATAATTTTAATAGTTATAAAATTATTTTTGGAAAATTAATTATGAACTGTTTCTACATACATGCTTACATACACACATACATAGGTTCTGTGTTCCTATTACATCTTTTAACTACTATCCAAGAACACATCCATAATACCAATCCTTGTTCAAGATATGAACACTAATTCCAGAAAGCCCACAAACACATAGAAAATAAACAATGCTCACCTGAATCATCAATGGGTCAAGAAAGAAATAAAGTAAGAAATTAAAGACTTCCCAAAATTCAATGAAAATGATCACACAACATACCCAAATTCATGGCACACAATAAAAGCAGTGTTAAGAGGAAAGTTCATAGCACCAAAGAAGCTGGGAAAATCCCACACTAGTGAATTAACAGAACATTTGAAAACTTTAAGACAAAAAGAAACAAACTTACCCAAGAGAACTAGATGGCATGAAATAGAAACAAAAGAAACATTGCCAAACTCTTTTTTATGAGGCTACAGTTACCTTGATATCCAAACCATAAAAAGACATTACTAAGAAACAGAATTACAGACCAATCTCACTCATGAATATTGATGCAAAGATACTAAATAAAATACTAGCAAATCAAATTCAAGAACAAATAAGAACCATCATTCACCATGATCAAGTCAGCTTTATCCCAGAGCTACAAGGGATGGTTCAACATATGAAAATCTGTCAACGTAATCCACCATGTAAACAAACTGAAAAATAAAAACCACGTGATCATCTCATTAGATGCCGAAAAAGCTGTCTACAAAATACAACATCCGTTCATGATAAAGGTCTTGGAGAGAGCAGGGATACAAGGAACATACTTAAACATAATAAATGCAATATATGATAAGCCAACAGACAACATCAAACTAAATGGAGAGAAACTCACAATGATCCCACTGAAATCAGGAACAAGACAAGGTTGTCCACTCTCTCCTCTCTTCTATTCAGTATAGTTCTTGAGGTCTTAGCTAGACCAATAAGACAACAAAAGGAGATCAAGAAGATAGAAATCAGAAAAGAAGAAGTCAAACTCTCACTATTTACTGATGATATGATAGTTTACATAAGTGATCCCAAAAATTCTACCAAGGAACTTCTACAACTCTTAAACACTTTCAGTAATGTAGCAGGATACAAGATTAACTCAAAAAAAAAAATAAGTAGCCCTCCTGTACACAGATGATAAAAGGGCTGAGAAAGAAATCAGAGAATCAACACCCTTCACAATAGCCACAAATAGCATAAAATATCTCAGAGTAACTCTAACCAAACAAGTTAAAGACCTGTATCACAAGAACTTTAAATATTTGAGGAAAGAAATTGAAAAAGACACCAGAAAGTTGAAAGACCTCCCATGCTTTTGGGTAGGTAGAATTAACATAGTAAAAATGGCAATCTTACTGAAAGCAATCTACAGGTTTAATGCAATGCCCATCAAAATCCCAGCAAAATTCTTCAAAGACCTTGAAAGAACAGTATTCAACTTCCTATGGAAAAGCAAAAAAAAAAAAAAAAAAAAAAAAAAAAAAAAAAAAAAAAAAAAAAAAAAAAAAAAAAAAAAAAAAAAAAAAAAAAACCCAGGATAGCCAAAACAATCCTGTACAATAAAAGAATTTCTGGAAGCATCACAATCCCTGACTTCAAACTGTACTACAGAGCTACAGTACTGAAAACAACCTAGTATTGGCATAGGAACAGACAGGAGGACCAATGCAACCAAATCGAAGACCCGGATATTAATCCACACACCCTCAAACACCTGATTTTTGACAAAAAAAGCAAAAAATATCAAATGGAAAAAAAGAAAGCATATTTAACAAATGGTGCTGGCATAACTGGATAGTAACCTGTAAAAGAACGAAAATAGGCCCATATCTATGACCATGCACAAAACTCAAGTCCAAATGGATCAAAGACCTCAAAATAAAGCCAGCCACATGACCCTCATAGAAGAGAAAGTGGGAAGTACACTTGGACTCATTGACACAGGAGATCACTCCTAAATATAACCCCAGTAGCAAAGACATTGAGAGAAACAATTAATAAATGGGACCTCCTGAAACTGAAAAGCTTCTGTAAAGCAAAGGACATGGTCAACAAGACAAAACGACAGCCTACAGAATGGGAAAATGTCTTCACTAACCCCACATCAGACAGAGGTCTGATCTCCAAAATATACAAAGAAATTGGTCATCAAAAGAACAAATAGTCCAATTTAAAAAATGGAGTACAGTCCTAAACAGAGAACTCTCACCAGAGGAATCTAAAATGGGTGAAAGACACTAAAGGAAATGCTCAACATCCTTGGTCATCAGAAATGCAAATCCAAACAACTCTGAGATTCCATCTTATACCTGTAAGAATGGCCAAGATCAAAAACACTGATGACAATTTATACTGAAGAGGTTGTGGGGTAAAGGGTGCACTCCTGCATTGCTGGTGGGAGTGCAAGCCCCTTTGCATATCAATATGGCAGTTTCTCAGAAGATTAGGAAACAACCTTCCTCAAGACCCAGTAATACTACTTTTGAGTATATATCCAAAGGATGCTCAATCGTGCCACAAGGATATGTGCTTAAATATGTTTATAGCAGCATTGTTTGTCATAGCCAGAACCTGGGAAAAACCTAAATGCCCCTCATAAGAAAAATGTGGTACCTTACACAATTGAGTACTATGCAACAGGAAAAAAAAATGACATCTTGAATTTCACAGGAAAATGGATGGAGCTAGAAAACATTATTTTGAGTGAGGTAACCCAGACACAGAAAGAAAATTATCATATGTACTCACTCATAAGTAGCTTTAAACATAAAGCAAAGAAAACCAGCCTACAAATCACAATCCCAGAGAACCTAGACAACAATGAGGACCCTAAAAGAGACATACATGGATCTTATCTTCATGGGAAGTAGAAAAAGAAAAGATCTCCTAAGTAAATAAATAAAAAGCAATAAAAAAGAGGAAACCCACAGAACCAAGTAAACTGGGCTCACAGGTGTAGACAGACTTTTGTGTCCCATCCACCAGCTCCCGAATAACTGAAACAGGTTTAATATTAATTATAAATGCTCGGCCAACAGTTCAGGCTTGTTACTAGCTAACTCTTACATTTAAATTATCCCACTATTTTTTATCTACCCTCTACCATGTAGCTTGGTACCTTTCTCATTTTGATGTGCCTATCTTGTTTCTCCCTGCATCTGCTGGCTACTTCAGTGTCCGCCCTTCTTCTTCCTAGCATGGCCCTGTGTCAAGTTGTCTTGCCCAATCTCTTCCTGCCCAGCCATCACCCTACCAGATTTTTATTAACAACAAGAGCAATACATATTTTCAGTGTACAAAGATTGTTCCACAGCACATGGGGCTCACAGAGACTGAATGAACAACCAAGGAACCTAAATGGGACTGATGTTGAACCTCTGCATACATGCTACAACTGTGTAACTTGGTCTTCTTATGAGACTCATAACAGTGCAAGTAGGGGTTGACTCGGACTCTGTTGCCTGCTTTTAGGACCTGTTCCTTCTATCAGGTTGTGTCATCCAACTTTAATAGCAGAGGAGGTGCCTAGCTTCACTGCATCTTGATACACCATGGCTGGCTGATATCCATGGAAGGTGCTCCCCATCTGAAGAAAACAGAGGAGCAGGAGTGGATGGGGGTGAGGAAGTAGGAGGAGAGAAATTGCGGAGAGATGTAAAATCAAACGAACAAACAAATGGTGTAGGAGTGTCCTCAGGGATGATTTGGGAGTCCCCTCTGTGTGCTGTGATTACCATTAATGAATAAAGAAAACTGCCTTGGCCTTTTGATAGGGCAGCCCTTAGGTGGGTGGAGTAGACAGAACGGAATGCTGTGAGAGAGAAGACAGTGTGGCAGATGCCATGCTTCTCCAGCACAAGATGGACACTGGTTAGACTCATGCCGGTAAGCCACAACTCAAGTGGCAATACACATTAATGGAGATGGGCTAAAATAATATGTGAGAGTTAGCCAAGAAGGGGCCGGAGATAATGGGCCAGGCAGTATTTAAATGAGTACAGTTTCCGTGTAATTATTTCAAGTACGCACCGGAAGCTGGGCGGGACAGAACAAGGGGCCCTGCGCCGGGAACACAGCCCGAGCCCCTCATTGCAACAAACAAATAAAAGAAGCATGTCCTTAAGCAGTCTTATTACTCTGGAATGTGGTTCTGAACAGCTCTAGTATGACCCTTAGCTGTGGCTGTTCAATGCCACACTGATTCCCTTCTATACTCCAGCTCACCTTTCCACTTTGCCGCTTTCATCCTTAGCTCTCTTCATTTGAGGGCTTGTGCATCTGCTCAGATCTCTCGGTGTCTTACCTCCTACTAGAATGGACACCTAGAGAGAGTGCTACTTTGTGTCTGTTTAGACTGCTCTCTTTCCCATAAACAGTGATTGAAAACCAATGGATATTAAGAAAATTACTGATTTAGAAAATACAATTTATAATTTTGGTTGTGAACATAGTACTTAATGGCAGAACCATGAAGAATAAATTTTAAAAAATAAAAAGATAATATAATTTGTTATATGGAAATTATATACTCATTATTTTTATATTTCATGTAACAAAAGCAAATAGACAGGAAAATCTTAAATTGTTGCCAGCTAAGAGATTCATGTAGAACAAAAGGAGATCAATTTTAAAGTCTCTGTAATGGAAACTCAAAGTACACACATCTCCACAATTTGGGAGTTTTAAATATTGTCAGAAAATAAAACCTCCACACTTTCCTTTTTTTAAAATGAATAACAATAAGCAGGAGGCAAAGGTCTGGGTGAATTATGATTTATGACCAAGAAACTAAGATTCTCTATGTTCACTCCAGTAAAGTAAGAAAAGGGCTAGGGGATTTTTTTGCTGTAAGTTTCAGAAAGGACCAGCAATAGTTACAATAATAAGTCCGGTGGAGAATAAGATCAAAATATATTGTAGAAAAGCATATTTAAATAAAAAGAGAATCAAATCACAGTGAGAAAGGAAAGGAGATCATGTGGGAGAAATAGTACTGGAAACGTTAATCAAAGACTCTAGCTAGGGAGATAAATGCAGAGAAGCCAATAAAGTCACATATGAAATAAAAGGTATCACTATTAGTATTAATAGGGACTATAAGAAAGCAGACAACTGGAAATTTAGAATTGTATGGTTGAATACAGATAAGAGGCAAAATCAAAGATAAGCTTGACAATTTAATTTCACATGTGGAGCAATTTTTGTTCCTAATGAGTGGACAGAAATATCACACAAAAAATGAATTTTTCAGTGAGAAACAGTGCTTTAGTAAGTGATTATTCTATAGCATTTATTTATGCATATCATGCTGGGAGCTATTTCAAAATATATGATATTCTCTATGCAATAATTTTCTAGGGTTATTTTATACGTATAGGAGCTTGTCGACATTTATGTTTGTGTACCACTTATGAGAGTTCACATACCCCAATTTTTTAAATTCATCGCAAAACTTTGAACAGTGTCAGTTGGGTTTGAATAAAAGCAGATGCATGAATCTATGGAACACACCAGGAAACCAGATAAATACATGGATTCGCAAACAGTTTCTACCAATCTTTAACCAAGGTTTCAAGAACCCAGGGTGGGGAAAAGTGAATCTCATCAGAAATGCCTTTGGGCAGAGACATCATTCACAGGCAGGAAAATGAGATTTGATCCTGTTCTCATGCACAGACAAAGCCCAGCTTCATTCGTGTAGCTCAGAGCAGCACAGCGTGCACTGGAAAATTGATGAAGCTAGAGCTTAACTGTTCTTTAAGAAGTGAGACGTATACAAGATGATGGTCACTTTGATTCATTTGGCCTAGCTACCTTACCAGGCACAAGCACAGCTAACCCTATGTAGTACCCCAGAAATATAAACAGTCTGAATATACTCCTTAATAAGCGGTAAGTAAAGTTCAAATACTTATGAATGTTTAAAGGATTCACATTTTGCATAAAATACAAACATCCATAATGTTGTACCATAGGTAAATGTATTGTAGGTTACTGCCACTAAGACCGCTCTGCCAAGCCTTTCATGTGGATAAGAAAGCCCACAGTGGCGCCTAGAAACGTCTCGTGTTATTGTCCTTCTCAATACACTCTGCCAGCTTTCTCCTTGTACCAGCTGCTATGCAACATTGTCAAACACATGCTCCTAGAGTGGCAATATGTCTTTAGGCCAAAGAGTAGTAGAGCTGATAATATGTCTTCACACTTGAAAGTTAATAAAAATATTTGATTGTTAAGTCTGAGAAAGACTAATGTTATATATATTATCAGTTTATGTCACTGCATATCTTACTGAAGTTAACAGGTTGTGGTAAAGATATTAAAAGCAGGTAAGTCTCTTTCATTTGATGCATTATGAGTCCAAAAGTCATTACCCATGCAGAGAGAAGTATGCAGTGCCCACCTGTATATTGCAGCCAGAAGGGCATAACAGACAGTGTGTAGTTAATTCAACTGGCTCAATCTTGTCTTTTTATTATTAAGCCAGAACTATTAAAAAGAAGCAAAACTAAAGTCAGTAGTTTCAGATATGTGGGTCATTCATTGCCTTTCACTAATGCACTCTATGTAAAAATATTTGGTCAGTATTTTCAATTCTCAACCTAGCAATGGTAAAACAGCTGAGATTATGTAGAGTTTCAGAAATGTATGGGGGGGATGTTGACCGAACATGAGCAGAGTGAGAGAAGAAGGCAGGGAAGTAAAAAACCTTTAAGAGAGCACATCCAGAGACTTCTAACTAGACCATGATTTTATGGTTCCCTTCACCTACTAAGCCCACTGAATAATGGATTCCCAAATGGATTAGCCTATGGATGGGCTAATCAGAGCCCTCGTGATTCAAAGGGCTGCCTAGAAGCCCCACTTTTGAATGCTGCTTTATTAAGGACCAAGCCTTCAACACATGTGTTTGGGGGAAGACATTTAAAAGCCAAACCATAACATTTGGTATCAATTGCAATTTCAGTGCAGAAACATAATAAGAATCTAAATGAGTTTTTAGAGGGCCCAGGTGACATTATGTATATATTTTCCATGTAAATAATGACAACCTTGGACTATATTCCAACCTCAGAAAAAGGTGTTTATTTTCACAACAATATATATGTATCTATCTATATACATAAATATTATATATAAGTCAAGGAAGGAAGCAGCAGCAACAGCCAGCCTGTTCTCCAAGTAAAGACTGCTTTGCATCTCATTTCCTAAGTAGCAGAACAAGACTCTGTTTATGTGCCACATCAACAGAAGTCGAACCAACTAAGACGGCAAAGTAAGCTCATTCAAGTCTGTCTGGCCCAGTAAAAATAAAAATATTTCATGTTAAGCTTGAAAAAGATTACCACCAAACTGGACAGTTTCCTGAACCCCAGGCCGTTTTCTCTTCTGGCACTGTGTTCAGAGCACAGATCCAAGAACAGCACTCAGTATCACCCATCTACATGGTTTGCACAAAACCACTCTTTAAACAGTTGGACCAGATATCTTGTGTCATTGTTGTTGACAGCGTAGCTTTCTGTTCCTTTATTGTGCTAAACCTTCTTTTCTTTCCCTGCCTGCTTTTCTTGGTGTGTACATCCATCCGTCCACAAAACGCTTTAAATAATTCACCCACGAGAAGCCCGGGCTTAATCCGAATGCTTTCAACACTGCCTTTAAGAAAATATGGCCATAGAATCTAGTTTCACTGCTTAGCACTTATAAGCTTTTTTGCAAATCTTGGTTTTGAAATTTGCATTTATTTGTAAATATGGTGCTGCCATAATTCCAGATATCCTTTTACTCAGCATTTCGTCATGTTTCTGAAAGGACACTTGATATATGTTCACTGAACATAATCCTAATAACAAGAGAAAGTCAGTATATAAATTTTCATCAATAAGTATGATCCTGTATGTGTCATATGTGTGTCACAGAATCACCCATTCCTGGGAAATGCATTAAGTTAGGTTTAAGCAACATCCCAAATCAAAAGTGAAGGATATAAGACTCTATTTTCTTTTGTTCTAGGCAGTAAAACATCCCACAACTTGGGGAAGAGGCAAGAAATAAGGCTGAAAATGTCTCTCATATAAAGGGACTCTCTAACAAATGGCTTTCTTTCCATGCAGAATCAATTGCAATAGTCTCTGTGTGGCCGCACTTAAATGGCCACTTAAATACTAGCTTCTGAGTTCTGAGGAAGAAAGGCATTAAATTAGAAGTGTGTGCCTCTTTTCCTTGCAGCCTCCCACCAAAAGCACTGTGTCTTTTCTGTTTCTTTCTTCGCTGGAAGCATCCTAACAGTCAAAGACAGACTTCTCAGAACCCTAATACCATTTCGACTTTCTTCTACTTAACTCCAGCGATCGATAGTTCTCTATTTGATCTACATTCTTTTTCGCTCAGCACACCTTTTCTATGGATTTGCTCATAAACACTGCTCTCCCTGCTGGAGCAGCTCACAACACAGGGTAGGATCACTCCTTCTTCCTGGAGGCCAAGGCACCGCTCAACCTGAGTGGACACACAAGAAGGGAACAGCGACAACAGCACCCTGTCTTTAATTCACCACTGCTGCGCTTCAGGTTTGTTTTCTCGCAGGGACTGTTTAAGCAGCGGAGGCTGCCCTTGAAGGTAGTACACACATCAATGAGGCTTCGGGCTGATTTATTTGCCTCGGGTTCCCTCCTCTGAATGGGAACACAGGTCTGTGTGAAGACAATGAGCTTAGTTTTGTGGGATTTAAAGAATAATTTGCTTAACTTTTTATGTGCTTTTGTGATTGAGTGTGTGTGTGTGAGCAGCATGTGCATGTAGGTGCCCTCAGACGACATGAGAACCATCTGATCCTGAGACTGGAGTTAGAGTCCTGCGAGCAGCCGTGATGGTAATGGGAACTAAAACTGTCTCCTCGGGAAGACCAGGAAATGCTCTTCACTACTGAGTTGTCTATCAAGCCAACTTGACAAATCAAAAAAAAAATTGGTTTATTTTAAACCAAAAATTTGGATGTATACTTCCTTACATGTAAAGTTGTCGGTGCTTCTTTAGAAAAGACGGTTCTTAGCGCCGCCTGTTGACATTCCACATCCTTGCCTAAGCATGGAAACCGTGGGAAACCCTGGACTGTCCTCTAAACAAGTTAAAGGAGTCTTGTTTTGTTGCATGCCAGTGTAATAATTGTCACGTTCACTGCTGTCAGCCCCTCAAATACTCACTTTAGCTCAAGATTAATAAATTTCTTATATTTTCATGTATTTTGAGAGCAAACTAAAATTGTCTTAGTTTGTTATAGTTTGCAGAAGAAAGTACTTGAACTGAATATTTTTACAGCACGTAATTTTTCTTTTACAGTTCCGGAGGCCAATGTTCAAGAGAAAGGGTTTACTGAGGAGCTGTGAGAGGTAACCTGGTCCATGCCTCCACTAATGTTTACTGGCTTTCTGGACATCTGTGCTGTGTCTTGGCTTGTACAAGCATCATCCCAATCTCCGACTTCATCTTCTCTTGATGCTCTCTGTTTATCTGCCCCTAAATTTAGAAATACAGCTGCTATACTGTTGGCAAGCCCCACTCACATTCTTCATTTTAATTGGGTTACTTCTGAGGTGATCTTATGTCCAAATAAGCTCATATGCTGGAGAACAACAGTACATGAGTTTTAGGGGTACATTCAACCCACAAATGATCTAGAGACCCATTTCAACACGTATGTCTCTATGCAGTAAAATAAAAATCGGTGGGCAGACAAACCTATAAGTAAGTATGTTGCTCAGCTTTCTGTGAAGGTTAGAAAATATCCAAGGCAGTCATTTTGGTGGGGAAAAAAAAAACTTGATTTGGCTTATAGTTACAGAGACAAAAAGCTCAAAGTATAGCACAGACCCATGCAATGCTTTTTTGCTGCATCGTATGATGGCAAAAGTATATCTGTATCTGCCCACATTTGTTCTGTGCTTTTCCTTACAAAGACAGCAGAATATGTGCTACATCCTAATGATCTGATGAAATCTGATCTATAATGTCCCAGAAGCCAACGGGTAAACACTACAGCTAAACAATGTTTCCATCTTCTTATCACCGTTACTGTTGACTTAGCGTTTGCATTACTTGATAAAACACCACGACCAGAATCAGGTTGGAGAGGAAAGGGCTTATTTCATTTACACTTCCACATTCTAGTCCTTCACTGGAAAGAATTCAGGACAAGAAGATAATATAGGAACCTGGAGGCAGGAATTGAAGCAGAGACCACAGAAACACTGCTTCCAGGCTCCCTCAGCCTGCTTTGGATAGCATGCCTGACCACCTTCCTGGGGATTCTAGCACCCCAAGTAAACCCGTCCCTCATACATCAATCTTTAATCAAGAAAATGTTCCACAACCCAGTCTGGTAGGGGTATTTTTTTCCAACTGAGGTTCCTTTTTCTCAAATTACTCTAGCTTGTGTCAAGTTGACAAAAATTGATAGATCATATATATGTATATATAGAGAGAGATGATATATAAATAGATGATAGATAGATAGATAAATGGATGATATATGCCGCATACATACATAGAATAATCAGGATAATAATCTTCATGCCATGGTTATATGATGAATGGAAAGTATAAATATGTTTCTTAATTCTGAGGAAGTACTACACATAACTTGACAACCAATCCAAGTGGTTCTTGAAAAGAACATTAACTTTAATATGTTCAAAGAATATATAAATTAATTTTGGGGTAGAGAGAAGTATCAGTGCTTAGGAACTCTTACTGTTTTTCCTCAGGACTAGAGTTTAGTTTCCCACAGTCACGCTTACAACTCTCTGACCAATTCCAGAGCATCTGAAACCCTCTTATGCCCTCTGTGCCCTCACACACACACACACAAGCACACACAAAAACATTTACACACAGGCACACACATAGGCACACACTACATATACTCATACAGCCGCACATGCACACTTAAATAAAAATAGAAAACCCTCTCCTTAAAATACAATTATTTCCTGTCTCTCAATCTATGTCTCGTTGTTGTAAACATGATTACCAAAAAAAAAAAGGCTTAAGAATTTGTAGGAGACTGTATTTTACCATCCTGAACTTGATCACTTCATTAACAAGCAAATTCAAGCAATCATGGTGTGTAACCCTGTGAGACAATATGAGATATGTTCCTTCTGTTTAGAATCCTCACATGTTTGAAAAGACACAGTTAATCTGCTTAGAATATAAATTCTGAGGACTGTAGTCTATACCAACAATATCCATTTGCTGACAAATTCAAATCTAATTAAAATGCTCAGTTAAAGTTAGGCACTTGCATTGGAAAATCTCCTCTTACATATAGTAAGATTTAAAAAGCTACAAAATCCTTATTATGCCAAGCCAAGCTAGACTGGAGCCTGAGACTAGGGGAAAAATCAAGATTGTTGATCTACTCTTTATTTAATTTGCTCAGATTTTATCATGTCAATAATTTTTTTTGTTTAGTCTAGAGGTTTATTTGCACCCCTCTCAAATCATGGTATTCAAGTTGAGGATCTGCATCTTCAGTCCAAGACCTGAGTATTAATATTAAATATTATTTTCTCTGTATGTCTTATAATATATCCTCAAAGATTTGCTCATTAAATACTAAAAAAAAAATCTGTTTGTATTTCCATTTTGAATATGGAGTCAAGGACTTCAGTTATTTTTATTTTTGTTTAATGAAGCCCTATATTTTACCAAGCTGCAACGGATGTTTACTGACATATATATATTGGGGGTTTAGACTAATGCTAACATTTACAATGTCATCTGATGTTTGTGTAGCTCACTAAGTAACAAAGTCACTAAGACATCTTAATATCTTGATCATTTTGATGTGAAATGTTCATTCCGCGTGCTTTGGAAAGGATGACCGGCGTATTTCAGTAAGGAAAGTGCAGCATACAAGCAGAAGGTATACGGGTTTGTTTGAGGTGAAGTTTCTAGGTTCTGTGCAGAGCGTTCCCTCCCAGTAAGAAGCACGTTTGTCATTTTGATGCACCGCTCCCTTCGGTGCCGATATCATAGAGTTGACTGGATCCGCTCGTCCCTCACGAGTGCGTGACTCACTCACTTACAGGTTGCAGTAATATTTCGAGGGTTTCCATGCTTTGGCTGGAAGTCATTTGTGGAAGGAAACGCTCAAGTGATCATATGTCCGCGTCTGGGAGAACGTTCATCCTCGTGCAGTTGCTTTGTGCTATTTTCTCTACTTGGCGTTGCTGCCAAAGACTGCACTGGCACTGAAAGGCAATTACTTCTCAGTGCTAGACTCCTATAAGATTTTAGAGCCACAGCACAAAGAGGTTCACAGGCCTCCTGCCGGAGCTGTGCTGACTGGGGCTTTTCACAGCACAGACCAGCTAATGGAGCAGCGTGCAGGAGCCCTGGCTCTTTAGCAAGAGGAAATTTCCAATACTTTCCAGAGCAGTGTGTAGAAATGGGAACCCTTCATCACACATCTACATCATACATCACACATCATTTTCAGGCAATTTCCCCCAAAATTTCCCTAAAAATACCATCTTAAAGTGGTGTTGCTTTTAAAGCACATACTGAAACACCACTCTGCAGCTCTCACGAATGAAATGGTTTTACAGAAATTTGCCCAGCCACATGGAATTATACGCTACGTTTTTTATTTATATACTTGAAATTTTAAACATGTGGCAATCATTCATGTAGCAATCTGCACTTTGCAAAGGAAGACCGTAAGGCAACAAGACTAAAGGTGACTTGCTTGGTGGCTCAAACCACTTGGTGACAGAACCTACGTGTTCAATCTAAGGATTTCCTTTCTGTCACTGGAAAGTGCACTGATTTCGTTTCCACATCAATGCAGAGGGAATTCCTACACAGGGTCCCATAGAGTGAGATACCTACAGCGGTAGTCTAATCAAGAAAGGCTTCTTTTCCCACCTACAGCAAGTATTTTAAATGGTAGATGCTGAAGACTGTTACGTACTCTACTTCCAAATCTGTGTGCTAAAACTTTAACCACCAAGATGATGATAATTTAGACAGATGATTCTTGGACACTTGATGAAGATAAAATTAGGTTAGAAGAGTGAGTTCTGTGATGGGATTAGCATATTAGGGAAAATCAAATATTTGACTGTTTCCTTTTCTGTACAGAAGCTTTTCAGTTTTATGTGGCCTGACTTGTCAACTGTGGAGCTTTATTCCTGAGCAAATGGAGTCTTATTCGGAAAGTCCTTCACTACACCTGTGTGTTGAAGGGCACTGCCTTGCTTCTCTTCTACGGATTTCAGTGTTTCAGGATTTACATTTTGATCTTCAATCCACTTAGAGTTAGTATTTGTTAGGGTGGTAGATATAGAACTAATTTCATTCTTCTATATTTGAAAAAATATGGTAATATTTCATCGTTACTTAAAGCACATATAAACTAAAGTTGTGCACATATGTAGAAACTGTAAATAAGTAAATAACTCTACCTCTCTTAGCAGGCCTTATAATTCTTTGTCTAGAGGAGGAGTACTGTGAGATTTCCTTCATACTTGGCATTTTCTGAGTTTTGTACAGTTATGGATTTCTGAAATAGTCTCTATCTACTGCAAAATTAAACTTTTGTGAGTGGGGAGACCTCCATTTATCTGCAGGTATAAGAAGAAATATTTAGAATATAGGTAGAAATTATAGCTAATTTAAGAAGGTGGCAGTATTACATTCTCCTCTAGGTTCTATGACCTTACCAGCCACTTGAAGACAGCTAGGTTTACAGTAGCCAGTAGGGAATGCTCTCCTATTTCACAGGCCTTGAATACGATAAGAAAGCTTTCGGTTGCCCCTAAGATGTAAGTTTCATTCTTTTTTTACTTTTACCCAGAATGATGGTCTCTATCACAATCTTAACTGTGCTGGTAGCTGACTTTTAATGCCAAGGCTCAAGAAATGAAAGAAATTAATGTTTGTCATTTAAGCCACTTGGCATATTGTATTTTGTTTAAACAGACCAAACTTGTTAAGACAGTGAAGGTAGTACTTATTGGTAAAATCAAAGGTGTGAGGTTCCTCTTAAGGGGCCTCTTAAGGGGCTTGATTTCTACTCCTTGTAAGATGAGGAGACCTGAGGAGTTGCCATGTAGGAAGGACACATCTCTCAAGAACATGAGCACCTTCAACGCGGGGGAAAGCGGTTTCTTCACCAGCTGCCATTACAGCTCTGCTTACTATCAACGCTAGGTCTCCCTGAGATGTAACCCATGTGCCCACTTGCGCTCACATGTATGCCATCTACTACCCAGGCATGCGCATGAACGCATTCATGTGCACAAACACACACACCGCTCACTCTTCCACATCTCTTATGAATAATACTTTTCAGACATGAGAAAATCAAAATGAGTATTTCAAAGCAGGAATTAGAAAAAATACATTCTAAAGCAACAATTGTTTCTTTCACTCTGCAAGGAATTAATTCTGCTAAGTAAGCACCAAATGTTAGTAACTAATTACTGATTCAATAAGTCTTAGTCACTAATTTAATTTGAGATTTCATAGTTTTATCAATGAATAAAGAAGGAGAATTTTTATGTTCATGTAGTATAAAATTAGTGAAGCATTTACCAACACAAACTACCAAATTTTACTTGTTATATTCATTTCCAGACCTCACAAAAATTTCAAGTAAATTTTAAATTGCAACTGGGAAATTCTAAATATTTCAGTTAGGTTCCTAATTATGTGAAAATGTAGATTTGAAAATTTATTTTAAAGATTTTATGAACTAATTAAAGATTTTTATTCTCTGAAAGTTTCATACATATAAATAATGTATCTTAATTATAACCATATTCCACCCATGCTACTCAACTCTCTGGAAACTCCAAAGGACTTCCCTTCAAACTTTTTATCCTTTGCTGCTCAAATGCACATGGTTCATTGTCCGCCTGCTGGAATAAGGACTTTCTACATTCCCAACGAAAGTGACACCCCCCTCTCTCAGCAACTGCCATCTACCTACAGTTACTCAACTAGAGGTGGAATCCTGAGAACCTCTTCTTCATCTCTGCTGGGATGTTTTGCTTTCTTGATTTTGCATAGGTTTTGTGCAGGTAACCACGGATGCTGTAAATTCATGTGTGCAACAACCTGTCATGACCTTAAGACATAATTTCACCCTACTACTCCTTGTCCTTTAACTCTTAATTTTTTCCCACCCCCCACTAGTGATGCTTCTTGGCCCTCAACTGGGAGAACATTGATACATGTTCTATCAGTGGATGAGCACACATCGTCACTTATTCTCAGCACTTTGATAAATTATGAGTCTCTTCATTAACCACTGATCATTCCCAGAAGCTTCTCTGACCAAGGCTGAGAGCCATGTAAACCGATGTGTATAAGCGTAATTCTTTAGAATGGCGGTGGAACAATGAACAAATAAAATAACAGAGTAGCTTCTCTCCTACCCTTTATGACCTCCTGGACTTGGTTTTGACAAGGTTTATAGTACCAGGCAATTATTTTATCCCCTGGGAAAAGCCTCAAATCAAATCAGAAAGGGTTACCCAAAATGAAGTGTGTATAAAAAGCTGCATGGAAACTTGATCTTGTAGTTCAAGTAAAAATTTTAATAAGTGGGGATAAAAGAACACACGTGACATGGAGGAGCATGGGGCAGTACTGGGATCTAAAAGTGTACATGGGGACAGGAGCAAATGAGAAGAGACATTATGGGTGAATTAACCAAAACTAAAAATTAATAATAAAGAATTATTATGAGAGCCCACTAGCTTGTAAGATAATTAAAGACATATTTTTAAATAAAAAAATTTAATAACAATATCTTGAATGTGTGAAAAGTCTTGCTTCTAGAAGACATGGTTTATTAGAGGAGAACCTCAGTAATCCCTATTACTATCCTACCAGGAACTTTTCTCTGCTGGCTAGTTTTCATAAAACTTAAAGAGTCTATATTGATTCCTAGAGGAGAAAAGACATCAACAGTTAGTCTTTTCCAGGGACCCTATATGCTGCTGACTTGCCAGGAAAGATGACATCACTGATTCAATGGTAACCAACTGCTTTCTGATTGGATTATTTTAATCAACTACATATTTAATTGATATTGAGTATAATACAGGGTATTAACTTAGCCAAATTGATGCAGTTTGGTACCTGCAAGTAAATTAGGACATATTTCCATGAAACAGTGAATGTAACTGGTTTAGAAACTTAGATAATAGATACGAGACAGAGTGAACCATGCTGAATTTGTCAATGTAGAGATGGTCACCTAAACCAAAGGAGTGGACAACTGGCAAATGATAGAAAGTAAGTACTGAGTGTGTGCCCAGAACAGGGGAAGAATATTTACAATGTAAAGAGAGATGAGAGAGAGGAGGATCAAACAAAATGGGATACAAGAAGGAAGGCATAGTTTTAGAGAATTAAAGAGAAAGTCATGCAATAAGGAGAAGTGGGCTCACAGCACCCAATGAACTGAGGCTTCCTTAAAGCTGAGCGCAAGGTGGTCGCTCCTGTGTGTTAAAGTTGTGTGTTGTGCTCATCATTTTACCATTCTGTTCTTTAACATTTTACCTTCTTCTCAAGTGACATCGAATAATTTCCTTTCGACTCTCAGGTCAGCATTTGAAAAGTTAGGCAGGGTTTGCAGCAACTTCCAGCTGTTCTAGCTTTGGTCGCAAGTGCCCACTTCTTCCAATCCTGGTCTGATACTTAATAGGTGCCACCTGCCTCCATAGAAATGACAATGGCAGCAGCAACGAAGGTTGAGCAGTTTTATTGGAGAGATTCAGAAACAAATCGGTGAGCTGAGGTTCAGTTCAGCGCATTCACACTGGCCAGGAATTGTTTCAACTTTTAATTATTAAAAGGTCAGTGGCTGAAAATATTGTGGAATATTACTTTAACTAGGCAAAGATTTGTTACTTTTGTTTATGCTGCATTTGTTTAATGATGTAAGAATGTGTTACATGTATTTGTGCTTCATTTGTTTAGCGATGTTAAGATGTATTACATTTATTTCACCTTGCCTGTATAAGGCACCCAGTTCATCTAATAAAGAGATAAATGGCCAGCGATTGGGCAGGAGAGGGATAGGTTTGACTGGTGAGCAGAGAGAATAAGTAGGAGGAAGAATCTCCATTCAAGAAGAGGAAAAAAGAAGAAGAAGGAGAAGAGAACCAGGGAGAAAGGCAGCGACATGCCTGGGGCCAGAAAGCAGGTAGCTACAAGCTGCAGTCAGATACAAGAAACAGTGAAAGTAAGATACACAGAAAGAAAGAAAGAAAGAAAGAAAGAAAGAAAGAAAGAAAGAAAGAAAGAAAGAAAGAAAGAAAGAAAGAAAGAAAGAGGTAAAAATCCCCAAGGCAAAATGTAGATGAAGAGAAACGGTTAAATTATAAGAGCTAACAAAAATGAGCCTCAGCTAAAGCTGAACATTAAAAACTAATGATAAGTCTCTGTGTAATGATTTGGGAACTGATTGGTAGTCCAAGAGAAAAAGCCTGGTACACAGAAATAAAGAGTGTCATCAGTACCAGTTCAGGCTTGGAATTTACCTTACAAGTTCCTTCTGAATAAGAAGTCTGTGCTTTCAGAAAATTAATGAAAATTATCCATAGAACAAGATTAAAGATCCCAGAGAGATTAAAATCCCAAAGAGAAAAGAGTGCCCAGGAAGGAAAGTGGAGAAATAGGAACCCAGTGTCTAAGATTTAGAGAAGAGAAGGCACTTAGTCAAAGATCAGGGTTACATAAAGAGAATCCAAGGGGAAAACTGATGTCAGCATACTCACAGGCTTGCTCTGAGGTCCTGTGAGCACTGAATCATACGGCTGCTAGTGACAGAATGTACTGAGACTTTGGAGGGAAGCTGAAGTTCTGTGCACATTCTCCTATGACTTTTCATTTTCTATTTTGTTTTCTGAGACAACGTTTCTCTATTTAACAGCCCTGAATGTTCTGGAACTCACTTTTTAGACCAGGCTAGACTCAGACTCACAGAGATCTGCCTGTCTGTGCCTCCCAAATACTGGGATTAAAGGTGTGCTCCACCACACCCACGTTCAAATGAATTTTCATCATCTATAATTTATTATCTTATCAAAATTCATGTTTTACTTCAAGCACCCTCTACTTCACTTTTCCCCTGCATTTTTTGTTAATAATATATATATTTTTAGGATTTTGAGCTATTTCCCTACTTTCTCATGTTCAGTCCACTTGTCATGCATGCCTCCTCCATCCAAGAAGCTGCCAGTCTCTCTGATTGTTCGTATGTATTGTTGTCCCTTTCCCTTGTGCCGTACTGGCATTATGTCTGTAACAAATACAACTTCAGTTCATCCAGAAAACCTTTCCACTCGGTCATAGCAAACCTCCATCCTTTCCCATCATGCCTTTCATTGTTGGCAGCTTTCCCAATACTGCATCAGCTTGTCATGCAACTCGCTAAACCTTTCATCATTTCCCATGTGCTGACAGGATAATCCTGTCCCATGTGAAATGCAAAGTATTTTTATTGGCCTCAAGCTACTTGTAACAATTTATGTCCAGCTGATGCCAACCAGATTGGCGATGTCAACAACAACGAAAAGTCTACCCTTTCTTTCTGAATCATGTGTGCATTTGTCTTTTGCTATTTTGTTAGGGTTTTTTTTTTTTTGACTTAAAAATCTAGCCTTAGGACTGGTACAACATATAAAAAGATGATCCAAAAGTAATACAATCTGAGTCTACCTAGATTATCTTTTATCTATCTCTTTCCACCAACTTAATTAGTATTTGTGTGATTCAACATTGATTTAGCAATATTATAGTTCCGTTTTAATGTGTATTCTTTGTTGTTTGCTTTGGTTTATAAGAGATCCTTAACTCTTAAGCCATTTTTTTCAAATATAAAACTCTACTTAATCATATTTCAGATTGCTAAGTTTGGTAATTTCTAACCCCTCATGTTCGATTGTTGCATCTATAATGTAATTGCAGAAATAAATATGGCGATTATAACAGATCCTTACCAAATGTCTCCAAGGATACATAAGTACAATGCGTTAGAATCACTTGCTACTATCACCATTGATGCTATTATTTAACTTTTAAATTTCATCCTCAAATGAAATTTGGTATTTTCCTCTAGAGTCACAGAGTTGAAAACCTAGATAAAGCCAGAATCGGTGATTTAAGTAGTATACAGGGCTTATGGATATCATGCAACCTTCTGCACACCTTTAGCAGTTGAGTCATCTCTCCAGCCCATTTATTGATTTCCCCCAAGGGAGGCCTCACACCCTCTGAGTAGTGGGTGGGGGAATGTGGGGATGAAAGGAGGGGAGGGAGGGGGAACTGGGATTGGTATGAAAAATTAAAAAAATAAGTAAAAAATGTTAATATTATTACATAATATAATAGTTTGCTGCTGAAAAAATTTCCAGAAGCCTAAGATCCATACCTGTCTGCTGTGGGATAATGCTCTTGTACCCTGTAAAGATTTGTCACTTGTATTGGTTTAATAAAATGTTGATTGGCCGGTAGCCAAGAAAGAAGTATAGGTGAGGTGACCAAACTAGGAGAATTCTGGGGAGAGGAAAGGCTCTCTCTGTAGTCACCAGTCAGACACAGAGGAAACAAGATGACAATGCCTCACTGAGTAATGTTCCAAGCCATGTGGCTAAACATAGATAAGCATTATGAGTTAATTTAAGTTGTAAGAGCTAGTTAATAGTAGGCCTGAGCTAATGGGTAATCCAGTTTATAATTAATATAACCCTCTGTGCATTTGATTGGGACTGAATAGCTGTGGGACCAGGGCAGAACAGAAACTTCCATCTATACATGTCTCCACTAATCTCCTTTATACAGGAGCAAAACCAATGTGGTAGAAAACACACCCTGCAATTGCTTTGAACTCTGGGACCATATCATGTTTCAACAAGAATGGGCAGGCATGAGGATGCTCAGGAAGGAATGAGCTAAGTTCATGTGATTACACCAATAAGTCTGTGGATCCTTGTTCTTCTGAGACTATCATGGCCCTGTATAGAGTATGGAGTTAAACTGAGAACGGCTCATCTTTGGTGACTCACTTGTGAGGCTGGAGCTCTTTGTTTAGCTCTCACATGGGTAGCTCGTGTCTAGGGTGTAAAAACTCACCCTGGTCAGGAAACATCTTACATGGGTAGCTCGTGTCTAGGGTGTAGATACTCACCCTGGTCAGGAAACATCTCACATGGGTAGCTCGTGTCTAGGGTGTAGATACTCACCCTGGTCAGGAAACATCTCACACGGGTAGCTCGTGTCTAGGGTGTAAACACTCACCCTGGTCAGGAAACATCTCATACAGGTAGCTCGTGTCTAGGGTGTAGACACTCACCCTGGTCAGGAAACATCTCACACAGGTAGCTCGTGTCTAGGGTGTAGATACTCACCCTGGTCAGGAAACATCTCACACGGGTAGCTTGTGTCTAGGGTGTAGATACTCACCCTGGTCAGGAAACATCTCACATGGGTAGCTCGTGTCTAGGGTGTAGATACTCACCCTGGTCAGGAAACATCTCACACGGGTAGCTCGTGTCTAGGGTGTAGACACTCACCCTGGTCAGGAAACATCTCACACGGGTAGCTCGTGTCTAGGGTGTAGATACTCACCCTGGTCAGGAAACATCTCACATGGGTAGCTCGTGTCTAGGGTGTAGATACTCACCCTGGTCAG
>PVIU01013535.1:0-15465 GCA_004026605.1 Ondatra zibethicus | reverse complement strand
ATTATTGCACCTTTATATATTTGTAGCTTTATATCCTGCTCCTTATTGGTCCTTTGCTACATAGACAAGGTCTTAAATTAGCCTTCCATTTATCCCTATTCAACATCAGCATAATAAGTTAACAACTTATACCACTACTTCATGATTTATTAACTGAAAATAGATAATACAATATATAGACTAAGAAAGAACTTTGAGACAGTTTCACCTAAAATCAAGTGGCTGTGTAAAGGCCTAAGTGTGATCAGAGATGCTCCAGCAGAGGGGTACTAATTAGGCTGGGCCACAAAAAGAGATATAAACATTGATGATGGTCACAATAGGAATTCAAACAAACAAACAACTTTCCAGTTAGAAAAAAAAAATGTGAAGAAAGGGAAAGTCATATTTTCATGGAATGAAGGATATTTTTCTCAAATCAGAAGGGTCAAGAGTTTTGGGTAGAGATCTGCTTGTACTGATTGCTTTGGAGAGTAGAGTCCACATTCAGTAGGCTGGGGTGAATCAGAAAGTTTCCTGGGGGATTCAGAGGCTGACAGAAGAACACAGTGGGGAGAAAGAGAAGGAGCCATGCATTGTACGGGAAGAGAAGAGAGACAGGATCCTGTTTTGTTCACTCTGAGAAACTCTCGGGTTTATTTCCTATATTTGTCCCTGGGTTTTATTTTTTATGATAAAGAGAATCTCAATAAAAAGTTGAGAATTCAGAAAGCTTGTTTAAATCTGAAGCTAGATGTTGTCGTTTAACAAGGCTGATCATCCCACAGGTGATAATGTTTTTGCACAGGGAAATAAATATGTATCTGATACTGATGAGTAAGATGAGTGGATTGCTCAGAAAATGAGAGATCTTTTGGTGCATAACAACAATTTTTCTTGGTAATCTGTTTATCAGATAATACCACCACTATCAACATCCTCACAAAGAACTAATTAGTTATCACTTTCTGGCTTTGTTGTTTTCTTGTCAACAAACTGCTTAAAGCAATTCCTCACATAAATTGATTAAGTAATAAATAAATGTAAGATTATTCTGACAAGTTTCATCACATTGCAATTGCTTATAATGTTCTCTGTTTCTGTGCACATTTCCTGGTTGCTTTATTGTTCTATACCCAGAATAAAGCTGTGATTAGACCTGTTCTGTTTTTGCTACAACCTTAGTCTTAGTTTCTGTCCCTCTGCACAGGGACAAGTGCTCCAACACCTTACACTTCCAGCTAGTCTGACTTTGACCCTCTCATTCATAGGCCACACCAAAATACAAGACCAAAACATGTTTGGAATTAAACTATCTATCAATGACTGATGTATAACTAACACAATTTTAGCCATAGTCCTTACCATCTAAGACTGCTAAGATACACTTCTACTGCATTTCTCTAATTTAACCCTAACTTTGTAGAGACCGCAAAAGAGTCTTTAAATCCTAAGTGCAATAATGCTCTTACTTATCACAGTGCAGAAGCTCTCCTTTGCTTTCACAGTTAAATCTAAGATCCTTGCACTATGCTTAACATCCTGTTTCCCTACTGTTATTAACCACTGTCCTCAGAGCATAATAGCCACTGTGTTCATCAGAGCAGCTGTGACTATATACAAAAGAACCCTGAAATGGGGCCTGTTGACTTACGACATTCCCTTACAGCCTGGGACGGTGGGAAGAGTCATTGGACCCTCCCTTGAGAGTCTAAGCCACTCTACTATACCTCTCAGCCAATGTATGTGATTCTCCTCTAATATTGAGTAGTGCTGTGGTCCTAGGAGATGCTAAGGTAGATAGAGGGATGAAGGTTAATGAAAAGGACAACTTATTCAGTACAGCTATATGGAAGTCATCATTCACCCAGTGTTGAGAGTGTTTTGTGGGATAACTGGTTAAGGGTCACCCACTATAGGCAGATGTTTCTTTCCCAATCCCAGCCACCAGTGCCAAATAACCAACAAAGATGTAATATTACTTATAAATACTCAGATGATAGTTCAGGCTTGCTACTACCTAACTCGTATAATTTAACCCATTTCTATTAATCTATGTGGTGCCCCAAGGTTTGTGGCTTTTACCTCTTTCCCATTTTGTGTGTTTAATTTGTTCTCTTGTTCGATGGTGACTCCTGACCCATCATTCTCAATTTGGTTTTCCTACCTAACTTTATCCTGTTACACTTTTGGCCAATCAGCTTGTTTATTAAACCTATAATAGCTACAATTATTCACACAGTATACAGAAGGATTATTCCACAGCAACCCACGGCACTGTAAGTAACTATTTACTTAATTTCTCTAAGTAACTTCAATAAACTCAGTGGTTTTCCAGATTGGACTTTGGTTGTAATTCTTCTTTGATTTCTAAGCATGATGCCCCTCTTGCCTTATAATTTTCTTTCAAAATCTTCTGTATATTTGATAATATAGCCATTTATGTGCAGAGTTCTCCCTACCTCAGTGATCCACATTTATTTCATCCAATTACCTCATCCTTATGAAGTTTGCTCTGAGCTATGTCTTGTTCTCCATATCACATTCTAAGGCACTATGCTATTACCAACTTACTGTGCTTGTTTCGATGTTCCTTCTAGAACATTGAGTCCATGATAACAAGGTTCCTGTGCTTCCCTGTTCTGTTCTTTACCATGCCCCAACAAGCATTCTCAGGTAAGAGATCTGAGAATGATAAGCATTTCTTGAATTAATAAAGTAATTTATACTTACTCTGTGGAATAACTTTGTAAAAATATTGAAAAGTGCTTCTTTGGGAAATATTATGTTTCTCATATAGAAAATTCAGCTATACACCTTGTTTAATTTGGACACAATGTTTCAGTGATACTAACATTAAGCATCTAATTGGACTCCAGTGCTCTAAAATATTTCCATTTGTAAAATGTTGTGATCCTAATGTTCAATCAGGAGAATCAATCACAAGATCATCAATAAGATAAAATATTAAATATGTATTCAATAGCTACTATGTGCTGCTCAGATTTTCAAAACTGAGCTATAGAGAGAGAAAGAGACAAATTCTACTTATGTCAAGTTGAAACCAGGGAAAAGGCAGGCAATTGGCAAATAAAAGAATATAATCATGTTAGAGAGAGACAGAGAATCTCTATTGACAGAGTGAAAGTGTCAGGTAACAAAGCACACCAACTTTAACACAACTAGTTAAACAGTGTGATCAAAGAATGAAATTTGAGATTCTATAAGTACCTATAGCCAGTTCTTAGGGAGTAGTAGGGGGAAGGAAGGACGAGTAAATAAAGGGCCTGAGGATTGCTTGGTGTCTCTGAGGTACAGGAAGAACTCCTGTGGTTAGAGTGAGGAATGTTGAGGGAATTCAAGGTCTCTAATCTTTTTTCTTTTATATAGCTGTTTGTTTGGATCCGGGGGGGGGGGTGTTAATGTGAAGGAGAGGAAAACAATGCAAAATACATTATTTGTATGACTGTGTTTTAATTGTACATTTGTCATTATGAAGCCAAGGCATAATTAATAGTTTCTAGTTAAGATTTTTATTTTTGACATATGTTTTTATTCATATCTGAAATAAAATGGCTCTTTCAATTTTTTTTTCCTAAGCTAGATTTACTTTTCTGGCGCTTAAATGTTCTCCCTTATTTGATATTTTTTTTAGTCAAATGTGCAAAAACCAATCCTCTACTGTATGTAACTATTTTTTCTGAGCTTTCCAAAGAAGACATTTTTCTCGTATACCCTGAATATTTATTTGTAAAAGTTCTACGAGGAAGGAAGGAAAACCACAGAAAATTTTGAAGCAAGAGATGAAAGGTAAACACAGTAGCTAGTTGAAACATGGCTAACAAATGATGAGGCCAACTGCAGAAAAAGTACTGAGAATTCTCTTTGGACATGGAAAATTTTTGAAGTTGAGACCCACAGACTGATAAATTAGGGAAGGAATGTTTAAGTTACTGTAAAATAAATAGTTTTCAAGAGAAAAGAGAAATTGTGAATCTATTCCACTTTTAACTATCAAAACCAGACAGAACTCTTCATTCCTTTAACATATAACTCAAATTAAACATTTAGAAATAAGTTTACAAATGCCCTTTAGCCTTCAATATTACTAAATTATACAAGAAAATAAAATGTTTAGAATATTTTCTTGATGTTCATTTATTTTCTAGAAATAGTATCTTGCATACTGCTTTATAAGATTTTTCCAAAAGAATAAGAGAATTGGGGCTTGCAGTAGTTTGAATGTAATTGGGTCCCATAATCTCATAGAGACTATTAGGAGGTTTGGCTTTGTTGGGTGGGCGTGGACTTTTAGGTTTCCTATGCCCAATGTTTGGCTTCTGATATGGGACAGAAGAAAAAAGAATTTAGAAAAAAATTTACTTTTCTTCATATCTATTTTGTCTCTAGTATACCTTTCATTGAATATATATGTCTGTATATATCTATATTAAATAATGCTTAAGTTTTCCACAATGAAAAATGATTTTTTCTGCAATAATCTTTGAAGTTTCCAGGAAGACGATGTAGCCCCACAACAACTGCACCTGGTTGCTATGGCATCATGATGCTGATAGCGCTAATACAAAACCTGTTTTGCATACCAGCTGCGCAAGATGGTTCCAACATGGTTAGCTGCAATGGTGCGTTTTTTTACAACATTCTGGCCAGACCTCCAAATAAGAAAAACCCTACCAAATACTCAGAGACTATTTGAAATTATACCAGATAGTAATCTTGGAACTTAACCATCATTTTACTTTCACAGGATCCCATAGAAAGAACAGCACCCTCAAACAGCAGGAAGCAGTATGGACAAATCTTTGCCCATATTCCCAAATGTTATCTATAAATGTTTGTTTACATTTAAAGGTGTATATGATATAGATATGAATAATTTGCATTGGTATAGATCTTGGTTTATTGATACAAATTTAAGGTCAATTTTGTTATATGTATATTTCTACCCTTGATTAAGGTATTACGTTTGGGTAGTTCATTTAAAAATGTAATGTATGATTAAGAAATACAAGTTAATAGATACTCATCTATAATAGTCAAGCTTGTAGTCATGTTAGTTAGATTTTCTAGATGTACAGAGAAGTATTTCAGATGGATAGGGATTCTTCAAATCTTTCAAAGACCTTCAGAATATGGCATTTAAATGTTTTAAAAATTTAGGACTTTTCATGACAGTGAGACACATCTGCTCCTGGAAGCACCAATCTACTTCAAGAGGAAGATGGGCATTGAAGAGGCTCCATATGGAGTTGGTTAGCCATTTGGGCAAGAGACTGCTCTTGCCTGGACTGCTTAACTAGACATGCAGTACCGGCAGAAAAATGACTGCTGAACTTGCCTAAAGGAGAAACGATCCTTCGGGGCTCCTACTTCATGAAAGGTTCTGCGAGACATTCTGCAGGATGAAGAAGAAAGTGGCTGGCAAACTGCCAATATAGGCAAAACTGTCTTTGAAATTTCTTGCTTCATGGAAAAGTCTGCTAAATACTATGGGCCTGTGGGCTAAAGATTGGATGCCCCAATGGTACAGAAGAACTTTGGGTGACTGTCCAGGTAGCAAGATATCTCTGTCAATTCTAGAACTTTGGAAGTTGCTTACAATGCACTTCCTGTTTACTTAGGTAATATTATATCCTTCTGGAGTCTTGAATGGAGTTGAAGAATTTATAGTTATAGATATAGTTTTCCTTAGTTGTGATAAAAGATAAAGTAAATAGAAATATTGTAGCTGTAATTCTTGCTTGATACCTGTTTTGTTATATGTAGTTTTACTATGTTAAAGTTAAAACATTCTTTTTGTTTTAAACAGATAAGGGGAAATGATGTGGGAGGTCCTTCTGTCTTGGTTAATGAATAAAGAAACTGCCTTGGGACATCCCACCCCCAACATGGCGGTGTCCAGTTCGTTGGGGCAGCACCTGCTTCTGCTTCACCTCTAATGTTAGCCTTGGAGGGGTCGGCAGGACCATGGACGGGCCGAGCTTCACAGCTTCGCTGGTGCTGCTATGTTTTTTCTCACCTATGAATATGTGAAATGTTTGCTGCACACCGACTCAGCTTCACACTTCAGTCCCGTGAAGCACATGCTGGCTGCCTCTGCAGGATAAGTGGTTGCCTGCTTGATTCGAGTTCCTTCTGAAGTGGTTAAACAGAGGATGCAGGTGTCTGCTTCTTCAACAACTTTGCAGATCTTTTCTGCTATATTAAATGAAGAGGGCATCCAAGGACTGTACCGAGGCTATAAAAGCACAGTATTGAGAGAGATTCCTTTTTCCTTGGTCCAGTTTCCCTTGTGGGAATCCTTGAAAGCCCTCTGGTCGTGGCAGTGCGGTCATGTGATGGATTCTTGGCAGTCAGCAGTCTGTGGAACTTTTGCAGGTGGCGTTGCAGCTGCAGTTACTACACCTTTGGATGTGGCTAAGACAAGGATCATGCTGGCCAAGGCGGGCTCCAGCACTGCTGTTGGGAATGTGCTCTCGGCCATGCATGCGGTGTGGCGCGCACAGGGACTAGCAGGGTTATTTGCAGGTGTCTTCTCACGAATGGCAGCAATTAGCATGGGCGGCTTCATCTTTTTGGGTGCCTACGACTAGACCCGCAGCTTGCTGTTAGAAGTGGGCAGGAAGAGCCCATGAAGCAGACAGACACTGTGTGTCCCTGGAGAAGAGGGCTGCTGGCTGCTGTGTAGCCCCTGCCTTCCTGTGACTGGCGAAGTCGACACTGCAGTGTGATGCCTTGAGGAGGGCTGCAGAGTGTTGTCCATGGAAACTATCCTCGGTGGACCTCCAGACCAACATCTCCCACCCCTTAATAAATACTTCAGCGTTACAAAAGAAAAAGAAAGAAAGAAACTGCCTTGGCCTGTTAATAGGACAGAGCTTAGGTATTCAGGAAAGACAGAACTGAATGCTGGGAGAAGGAAGGGCAGAGTAGGAAGGAGACGCCATAGATCTGTCGCCGGAGATAGACATGATTTGCCAGTAAGCCACTGCCACGTGGCAATACACAGATTAATAGAAATGGGTTAAATTAATGTAAGAGTTAGCCAATAAAAAGCTAGAGCTAATGGGCCAAGCAGTTACTTAATACAGTTTCTGTGTGATTATTTCAATTCTGGGCAGCCGGGACGAACAAGAGGTTCCTTGCAACAATGTCTCAGTCAACTTTCTACTGCCAATAAAATGTAGGACTCTCAGCTACTCCTCCAGCACCACATCTGCCTGATCGCTCCCATGTGTTGGTGTACAAAAAAAGTTTCACATTAGCCCGGAATGGAGATAACAAAGGTTCATTTGTTTGATGATAAACTCGTGAAAAGAGTGGCAATCCTTATTCCTCTGCATATGCTGGGAATTAGAATTAAATCCAGCAGCCAAAAGGCCCACACATGCTTTTTATCTGCATTTATAGTACATGAAACCACACCCAAAGTGGGTCAGTATCTTAAAGGGTATTAGCTGAAGGAGTTCCCACAGTGCCCCTACTCCCTGCCATGATGATACTGGACTGAACCTCTAAAACTGTAAGCAAAGTCCTTGAATCAAATATTCTTCTTATAAGAGTTGCCATGGCCATGGTGTCTTTTCACAACAGTAAAGCCTTAACTAAGACAGGACTTTTAAAGAAAAGGACAGTATGTTAGTAGGAAAATGTTTAAAATCAATAATTTTGTTAAAAAATGAAGATGGCACAATTAAATTTTCACTAAGAACACTATAAGTATAAAAACTTCTAGTCTCAAAATTCTTATGCACTTAGTATTTTTCTAAGACATAACTTCAAAATTCAGAGTAGACAAGCTACTCATACCTAGGCAAAAGAGTTCAGCAATCCATATATTTGTCTAAATATATATTAATAAAAGTTAGAAAATGGTATTTTTATTTTCACTAAATTCTATGAATTTCTGTTTCCTTCCTGATTTCTTCCTTTTCTCAATTTTGGTTAAGTAGCGAGATGTTTAGTAGCCATGCTATTGTACACTTTCTGCTATTTCTCTTGTTGTTGATATCCAGATTAAATTCACAGTAGTCAGATTTCAGGTCATAGAATTCAAGATGTAATTTCAATTTTCCTCCTAATATGTGGTCTGTTTTAGATAAAAGCCCATGGGTAACTGGAAAGAATGTGTATTCTTTAGTGTTTGGGTGAAATATTCTGTAGAAGCCTGCTAGGTCTCTTCGATTTATGATGTCATTTAACTCCGGAGTTTCCTAATTACTTTCTTTCTTTCCTAGATGACCTGTACTTTGTTGAGAGTGGGGTATTGAAATCACCCACTCAACTGTTTAAGAGTTGATCTGTGGCTTTAAATCAGTGCGGTTTTTTGTTTGTTTGTTTGTTTGTTGTTTTTTGTTTGATTTGTTTTTTGTTTGTTTGGTTTGTTTTTTAATTGGATGATTATGTATTAAGTGTATATATGTTTAGTCTCGTTACATTCTGTTTTGAGAAGTGCTTTTTCTTAAGTGACTATAAGGTGTTCCTCCTTAGCTCTTCTGAATACCCTAACTAAATATCAATTAATTTTTATTTTATAAAATATAAAAATAATAGAAATAAACAAAGTAAATGCCAAGGAACAGAATCTTACTATGGATGTTTATCATACTTTTTATTAATTCCCCAAACTTGAAAGTGTTAGGAATATTTTCCTAACATGAGCTCTCCCCCGATGCAAATTCCCAATCAAACCAAATCAAAACAAGCCAAATTAAGAGATATCCAAGTTTAATGGGAGTTCTTCGCTCTTGGGTGGCCCCCGAGGGGAGTTCACTTAAATATCTTGGGAGTGGTCCTGACCTCCCCCCAACCCAGGGAGGGGTCAGGACCTGGCCTGCTGGGATTTGGAGTCCAGAGTCAGGGCGGTTGGATAGATGCAAGGGGCTGGGGCCTACGTTCCCAACTTAACATTCCAGACTCTTTGGATATAGGGGTGACAGAAAATTGGAGTGGTAATTATGACAAACATTTAGGCTCTCTTTGGAAAAAAAAGGGCATAGACTCAAATCTGGCTACCCCCTGCGGGCACGGGGTGACGTGGGGAAGGGGAGAGCTAGGTGTCCACATTCAGCGAGAGGTGTGGCTGGAAAGGCATCCCATGTTCTGTCATCCCGGAGACGGCAGGCATCTGTTCCTTGGGGGAGGTAAGAAGGCAGGTGTCTAGGAAAAAAAATTGTTATCACTAAAAATGAGTTTGCCAGAATGAAGGGTAGTCCCTTCATTGCGGCATCCTGGAAAACCAGAGGTGGAAGGTCCTGTCTGCTGGACAGACCAAGTGTCTTGAGCCTGGAGAGATGGTACCAGCATGGGTGTCCCAAGAGCTTGGCAGCTGAGGGGCTGGTGAGGATTACCATGTGAGGTCCTGTCCATCGAGGTTCGAGAGACCTAGGAGTTAACTGTTTGAGGAGTCCTCTGTCCCCTGGGGAGAGCGGGGCAGGTTTAGGGGCATTGGGGTCCACTGGTGTGGTGGCAGGGAGACAACTGTCAGCATGTGAATGGAGAAGGGACCTTAAAAGGGAGAGGTAGGGTAGGTACCCGCCAGTGGAGGAATTTGAACTGGGAGGTGATGGTTAAGGAGAAAGGGCCTACCATAAAGCAGCTTTAAAAGGCTCAGGCCCATAGGGGAACATGGGGTAGCTGTGAGGTGAGTCAGAGCAATGGGGAGAAGGGAGGGCCAAGATAACCTGAGAGTTAGCACTCTGAACTCCAAATCCCAGCAGGCCAGGTCCTGACCCCTCCCAGGGGGGAGGTCAGGACCACTCCCAAGAATATTTAAGTGAACTCCCTAAAGAAGAACACGTGGTCTCCTTTTCTTCCTCCTGGTTGCATTTGTACAGCTTCCTGGTTTCTCTGGGGGTGGGCACCCAAGAGGGCAGAACTCCCATTAAATCTGGATATCTTCTTAATTTGGCTTGTTTTGATTTGGCTTGATTGGGAATTTGCATCATCGGAGAGCTCGAGTTACGAAAATATTCCTAACAGAAAGTAACCAAGATATTCTTCAGAAAGTGAATATCTGAATAAACTATACAAGATCCAAACAACAGAATGTCATTTTATCTAAAAGATTATAAACAACTAAACCATGGAAAGACATGGAAGAGCTTTAAATACATTTTGCTTAGTGAAATAGGACACGTATAATTCCAACTCTAGGAGATACGAAAAATATTACCATCAATAGACTTTATGAAGAGAGTTAGGATAAGAAGAAAATGGAATTTTAGTACATAAAAGTGCTCTGTATGATATTCTAATGATAAATTTTACACTTGTGTAAACCCATAACATGTATAAGCATGAAGATTGCTCTGGACATTGTATGATAATACGTTGTCAAAGCAGATTCACCAATTATAATAGCATGCCATTTGGGTGAGAAGTGTGGTTATGGAGAAGGCCAGACTTGTGTCCCCTCAAGTTTGTTATGAAGTGATAGAGATGATAAAATGCTTATCCTTCTGCCCACATAGGTCTTACTCTCATCCCTCATGAAAGATGCTTCTTTTGGCAACAAATGGAGACTATTTCAGACAGCCACAACTAGTCTAAATGCAGGGATTGACTACATGTGCCTGGCCCAATTGTTACAACTGCCATGCAATCCCTGTATACAAGGATCAGGGAAAACTGCTGAATAGGAAGCAGAAGGAAGGTAAAATCCAGAGTATCATTCCCACTGCAACTAGGAAATTGCAGCCATAAAATCTCAACAACAAGGTTGCCTGAACAAGACGTACATTTTGACATCAGTTGAAATGCCAATGTAGATGAAAAAAAATCCACAAGGTCCCCCACCTGGATGAAGAACCACAGTTGGCAAATGTCTGCTGAGAACAGGGGAATCCGCTTTCTGCAGGATCGTCAGCTCAGTCCTGTACACATGTACAGAAGAGCAATGCCCAGAAGTATAAATAGGTTGTACACCGCCCCACACACATACATACAAGAATGGTAACTAAAGAAGAGACCATGAATTTGGGAGGAGTAAGAGTTGGGGAGGGAAGGCCAGGTGTGATTTATAGTATTTGAAGTTCTCAAAAAATAAAATTTTATATATGCTTTTAAGGTGACTTAAGATCACTTTTAATAGTTTACTGTTAACTTAATTATATTTTAAAAGCAATCTAATTTGAAGAGAAACTCAGAATATAGTGATTCATATCCTCTCAACCCGCTCAGTGCATAAGCCCCAAAGAACAGAAACCTCCTTACCAAGATTAATTCTTTGTGAAATTTGTGTATGTGCATTATAAGGACCTTATGGAGATTTTGTGACATTAATTATGTGAAAACCAAATGAATCTGTCTAATAAAACATACAGTAGATCTGGCTTCTCTATAGTAATATGTGCCTCAGGCATATTATTATTATTTTAAGACATAGAATTAGGCCTTGACATACAACCATGACTGATACAATAAACTCTTAATACAACTTTGTTTTATAGTCATGGAAAATACTTGTGAAATCCTGAAATTCGTAATTGATTTAGAACACTTCTTTGTTACAAACTGCAACATTATACAGTAATTATTCAGACATCTTTTCCTGAGCAATTTATCAGAACCAAGGGATCTGATAAAGGCTAAACCAAAAAACAAGGGGTTTGGGTATTATTGCTTTGTGAAACAAGTGGTTGTCCTTTGCTGTAGATTTTTCACTGTAGCTGGCTTCCCATTTGTTACATATTTGAGAATTAATTCCCACAGTTCAGAACTGTTTCCTATGCCTTTGCGCTATTTGTGAAAACAGTCTCTCACTGCCAGGCCTAAGTTTCTCTTTTCTAGAAAAACTGAGATCTGCCTTCCTGCAATTATCTTCATCAGCTGGCATTTGGTCAGTGCTTAGGTTTCAGGCAGAGAGCATTCCATTTAAGATATTTACAGATCTCCAAGGACCTAGAATTGTCTCACTTAAAAGATTCTTAACTACTTATGCTTACTTTCACCTCAGTGTACTGATGATTTTAATTCAGGAAATTCATGGCTTGTGTTTTGCACTCAAGGACAGCAGAAGAGATAATTAATTGCAACCCAGAAAATGACCCACAACACTCATGATCAGAATGGCCAACAACAGCAAAGTCTGGAACAGATAATTTAGAGGCCTGGGTCTCTTCTTCGCTTAGAACAATAAGTCTAACTCCAGACCTAGGTCTGTAGAAACTACAGCATCTGGTGTATGTGCTATCTGATCAAGAACCATCAGCATCCCCTGACTGATTACATAGGTTGACTGTTTACCTGGTAGCCTCTATGCATACTGGGAGAAAAGAAGATGCACACTGATTTAAACAATCCATGCTCAATTTGTAATATGGCTGAAAATAAACCTTTCTAACCATCTAAAAATGTATTGTAATGCACTAATCTTCCCCTATAGAATTCCCTGATGATTTAATTCCTTTCTTAACTAATTTTCTCCATTAAGGAATTCACCACTAGCCACTCCCAGGGATCTGTGTATGTGTAAACCCTTTTCTGATTTTCTATGAGGCAAAAGAGTTCTGGTCCTAGAACCTGCTAGGGCTGGGGAATTGATGTTTTTAAAGGTATATATGGCTGGAAACATTTGTAATGGGTAGAATAAGGGAAAACAAGAAGGAACAATGAGAAATGATGTATTGAAAAAAAAGAATAAAGAAACATGGACAGATGATTCCTGTTGCGAGTAGATTTCTTACCCCTCAGATCTTTACCCTCGCATTTTTAGCCCCCCTTTTGCTCATCCTGCTGTCTTTAATTGAACCCTGAATGGAAGCCTTGAAGACTAGAACTTTAAGGCTCCTATAACTTCTTATACATTTATATAGTGAAAAGTAGCTTGGAAGTGAGGGAAATGACTGCTGAATAAACAAAGCAGCCTCACAAATTTACTTTACAAAAGTGATTTGAAATGTGGTTTGCACAGAAGTTCTCATGCACCATAGAGCAGAGTCCTGGCCTTTCACACAGGCTGTCCTCTATCCCTCTGTTTTAGCTTCCTTCAGTCTGCAGCCTAACCGCCATTCAGACACTATTCACGAACGGTTTAAGGAAAATGATTTTGTAAAGCATGCAAATGTTGATAACTGTTCTACAACTCAACTAGTAACTGGCCCAGCAGAAGCACACAACCAGGTTTACCTGCACATCTATTGTTAGTGGAGTCATTTTCAAAGTATGGTTTACAAACCAACTACCTTGAAAGTCCAGTAACAATGAGAGGATTAGACACCTAATATCTATTAAGTGGATTATAAGAAATAAATCTATTTTTTATTTAGATGCTTCAGTGCTATGGAAATTATTTCTTATAAAATTAAATATTTGAACACACACTTAAAAATAAGTTGTGCAAGCAATGTTCTGTGAGACAAATACTAGCATAAATATTGACATGCATTTTGCTACTCTGTCTTTTCACTATTTTTATATTAACTCTTTTAATTATTTTTGTAATTTTTACCAGTTAATTTTTTTTACTAGTAAAGAAAATGCCTTTATTGGAATGAAGAGACACACACATAGCATATACACACACAGAAAGACTTTCTGCAAAGCAGAGGGGAGCAGGGACTCACAGAAACCCCAGAAGCCCTCTTCCTGAGGGCGGAGGATTTCTCAGTCTTTGAAGGGTCTTCCTCCCCTAATTTAGTGTTGGTCATTTTGAAGAAAGACAGGATCCTGATTGGCCGTCACTATTGTGTAAACCTGTTCTGAGCGACCTTGAACTTGTTGAGACAGTCCAGCAGCAAGGGAACCTATTAGAAGGAGAAAATTCCTGCGATTCTTTTGTTCCAAGCAGCCAAGATTTTGTCTCCAAACAGGAGGATGAAGAAGCAGTCAGTTATCCCTGAAGTTCTCTGTTACCTGGGTCACGCATGTCTCTTCCTAACTGTCTGCCTACAAAGGAATCTGGTTATTTACTAGTCGCCGGTTCCCCCTCTCAGAGGTCACCCTAACTGTTGTTAGGAACTTGGAGACACTGGGCTGAAAGCTTCTTCTATCTGTCAAAAGGTCCAGTGGTGGAACAGAAGCAGTTAGAATCTCTCAGAAGAGGGCTGGTCTGGGGGCTAAAAGAAAACTGATGGCAAAGATGAAGAACATAAGGCAGCCACTTGGTGACTGAGTATGTTCTTAGGCCTTAAATGTCAGTGGGGTAGGACCTGCACACAAAACGTGAGCCGGATAGCGCAGTTATAATTGCTTCTCAGAGAGCAGTTAAGGAGATTTCTCACCTTTCAACAAAGGCTGCATAAAAGAGAGCGAATGGAGGCACTAATGAGAAAGCTGAATGCTCCCCCTAGTGGCCGTTACACGTTTTGAGTCCCAACGAAGGGATTTTTTTTCACCTTATGTTTAGTGGTGCCTGGCATCGGAATACTGAGGTCAACTGGCCCTACTAAGAATTTCAGTTTAGGAAAACACTTTACTTGTGCTTTTCTTGGGTGGAATTTTAAAGTCATGTCAAATATATGTTTCCATATGGGTGCTCAACAATATTTAAAAATCGTCTTATTTTCCTTTGATTTGCCTGCTTCTGCCATTAAAGGTTATTAATTAGTGATTAAACCAAGTTTCTAGTCTGGCTTGGTGGCACTTTCCTGCAGTACCAACTGCTTGTTAAGCTGAAGGAGACGGTTTACTTGAATCCAAGAATTCCAGGCCAAGCTGAGCAACTTAATGAGACACCGCCTCGAGAAGAGCAGAAGTTCAGTATGGTTACGTCTATGGGGTACGGTTGTATAATGAGAGCGTCTTTGGATGTTCAAGGAGCATATGCACATGTTGTAATTAAACAGTATATTTGGCAAGTAATTGATATATAGAAACTAACAAAGTAAAACTTTAAATGTGATTTTAAAATATATGATTTAAGACAAATTAAGGAGGGCTAGAGAGATGGCTTCGTTGTTAACAGCAATATCTGCTCTTCCGGAGGTCCTGAGCTCGATTCGCAGCAACCACACAGTGGCTCACAACCATCTGTAATGAGATTTGATAGCCTCCTTTGCCTTGCAGACATACATAATAAATATCTTTAAGAAGAAAAAAAAAACAAATTAGGAGGTAGGGGAAAGGTGAAATGATAAGACAGAAAAAACTTCACTGGTCAAATGACTGTATTTAAATATGCTGTAACTGAAGCTACAATAAATGTCTATCTTAATTCATATGTATGGATGAACGTGAGTCACTAATCCCTACACAAACCCCTTCCCAGTTGTTCTGGAAACTGCTGCAGCCTCTCAATCACGGCTGTAATTGCTCCTGTTGAGTCAAGCAGAAGAAAACTGGTTGCCTTTAGGGTGCGTCTAATGCACACACATAATTTGTTTCAACTCTAAATAGTGTTTCATATTTGAAATTAATAACCAACTCATCATAGTGTGATTTATTATTTTGTGGTTTCCCTTGAAGAGTTAGGAGCTTTAGAATATGGAGTCCACATTTCTCCGTGGGAACCAGTTCTGGGAAAGA
>PVIU01013534.1:0-55503 GCA_004026605.1 Ondatra zibethicus | reverse complement strand
CCCTGCCACCCCACCCGCTGCTGCCCTTCAGCTAGTGGCTGGCAGATGTGAGAGTTCTGACTGGATTTACACAGCATCTTTTATCCTCCAGACAGTCCCTGACGTGTTATCTGCAGTCCAGAAACCGTTTTATAGGCCATTACATCACAGATGTGGTATCAAATACCAGAGGCACAGTCAGGATCCATGGTCCTCCAGTGGACTAATCCTGCTTGTGGCTGGACAGGGCCCTTGGCCTGGGAAAGGTTTCCCAGTAGGGCCTGAATGGGCTTGGTAGGAGCAAATCCACCTCCCGTATTGAAGTTGAAACAGGAAGGCTAGCTTACATGGAAGATGAATGCAGTATCTCTACAAATCACATAGAGCAGTGTGTGTCTCTGTGTGTGTGCATGTGTGTGTCTATGTGTGCACATCTTTATCTGTGTGTCCACATGTATGTCTGCATGTGTCTGTGTGTGCACATGTGTGTCTGCATGTGCCTGTATGTGTGTCTGCATGTATGTCTTGTGTTTGCATGTGTATGTGTCTGTGTGTGTACGCATGTGTATGTCTGTGTGTATATCTGCATGTGTGTGCACATGTGTGTCTATGTGTTTCTGTGTGCACATGTGTGTCTGTGCGTGTCTGCATGTGTCACTCTGTGTGTGCATATGTCTGTGTATGTCTGTGTGTGTGTCTGCCTGTCTCTGTATGTGTGTCTGTGTGTGCCTGTATATGTGTCTGTGTGTGTGTCTGCACATGTGTGCCTGTGTGTGTGTCCCTGTGTGTCTGTGTGTGTCTACATATGTATCTGCATGTGTCTCTGTGCATGTCTGTCTATGTATGTGTGTTTGGGGGGGTATTCTCTCAAACTCCGTGTACATACAAAGACACTAGAACCAAACCAATCTCAAGGATTGAGTAGTAGACTATTGTTAGTATCACACCGTGGAATTGCATTCTGGCTGGAAACAACTGAATCTGTCTAAAGCCGAGCCATCTCCGCTGTACGATGTGCTGGACAGTTCACATGTGCTGGAACTCCCTTAGCCTGGCAGAGTTTTCAGACTCACTGAACTGGACAAGTCTCAGAGAGTCCAGGTGATACAGTTTTAAATACTTTCTGCTATGGGGCATGATGTCTTATAATGAAAATAACATAACAAAAAAATCCCATTATCCCTCTAAAGTAGTATATTCCTTATTTTATTTTTTTCAAATGCTTCCATCCCAGGTCTGTCAGCAAAGATCAGTTAATGGCGACTGCGGTGGTTAATCTTGTCAACCTGACAGGATTTAGGATCTCTGTGAGTGCGTTTCCAGAGAGGCTTAACTTAGGAGAGAAGACCCATCCTGGACGTGGTTGGTGTCCCCCAGGGAATAAAATGATGAAGTGGATGAAACGTTGGCGTTTGTTCTCACTGCCTCCTAGGAAGGGTGACCAGCCACCTCACACGGCTCATCATAGCAGACTGTATGAATAGAGGTCGCCACCTCACACGACTCATCATAGCAGACTGTATGAATGGCGGTTGCCACCTCACACGGCTCATCATAGCAGATGGTATGAATGGCGGTCGCCAGCTCACACAGCTCATCATAGCAGACTGTATGAATGGCGGTCGCCAGCTCACACGGCTCATCATAGCAGACTGTATGAATAGCGGTCACCACCTCACACGGCTCATCATAGCAGACTGTATGAATAGCGGTCGCCAGCTCACACAGCTCATCATAGCAGACTGTATGAATAGCGGTCGCCACCTCACACAGCTCATCATAGCAGACTGTATGAATGGCGGTCGCCAGCTCACACGGCTCATCATAGCAGACTGTATGAATGGCGGTCGCCACCTCACATGGCTCATCATAGCAGACTGTATGAATGGCGGTCGCCACCTCACACGGCTCATCATAGCAGACTGTATGAATAGAGGTCGCCAGCTCACACAGCTCATCATAGCAGACTGTATGAATGGCGGTCGCCAGCTCACACGACTCATCATAGCAGACTGAATGGAGGTTGTCAGGTATTTTGTCCCAGCCCCAGTGTGGCTAAGAAACTCTACTTTTCATGTTTATGCTAGAGACAGGCTTCAGTGTGATGCATATTCCTCCTCGGGGAAAGCCGCGGTGAAGGAGTGCTGGCCTCTGCTTGTGCCCATCTCACAGCTGGCCATCGCTGTGATGGCCGCTTCTAGCAGGTGCACCTCGCTGCATCTCCTGTGCATCTTTATGCTTCTCCAGCTTGAACAGACTGAGACCTTGGCAAAGCTCCATCTGGCATTACATTGACATGTAGGAGGAGGGCCCGCTTGTTCGTCCCAGCCGCCCAGCTAGCTTAGACATGAAATAATTACACAGAAACTGTATTAATTAAACCACTGCTTAGCCCATTAGTCCTAACTTCTTATTGGCTAACTCTTACATCTTGATCTAACCCATTTTTATTAATCTGTATATCGCCACGTGGCAGTGGCTTACCGGCAAAGTTTTGGCTCCATGGCGTTTCTCTGACTCTGCCTTTCTTCCTCCCAGCATTCAGCTCCATCTTCCCTGCCTACCTAAGTTCTGCCTTGCTATAGGTCCAAAGCAGTTTCTTTATTCATGAATGGTAATCACAGCACACAGAGGGGACTTCCACATCATTGACACACCTGGGAAAAGAGTCCCCACTGGGCACACCTCAGCCAAAAGGATGGGACGATGGAGGTGCGAGGCTGAGCCATAGTCTAGATCGCTCCTTAGGATCACCTAGCACAGTGATGGCCCTGTCCACCTAGTGGTGACCAGCTCAAAAGTTCCTAGAATAAAACCTGTGTGGAAGCTGACGTCCAGTCTAAGTCCCCAGCTGTGTGGAAGCTGACGTCCAGTCTAAGTCCCCAGCTGGGGCCTGCTGAGATGTACACAGCTGCCAGAGTCACCCCATAGATTGCTACATTGTAATCTCTGCAGTGGCCTCTTCACCCCATAGATTGCTACATTGTAATCTCTGCAGTCGTCTCTTCACCCCATAGATTACTACATTGTAATCTCTGCAGTGGCCTCTTCACCCCATAGATTGCTACATTGTAATCTCTGCAGTGGCCTCTTCACCCCATAGATTGCTACATTGTAATCTCTGCAGTGGTATCTTCCAAATTCCTGTGACTCTGACCTGACCCTCAACATGCTTATGCCCATGTCTCTCCCCCTTTCAAAAGCAAAGAAGAAAATATTGCAGTAAACTCAAGTAACAACTTACCAGGAGTGACCATAAACACGCTAATGACCAGCAATAGGTCATCACCAAACCATTTTCCCAAAGGGCACAGCCACGCGAAGCACTAGTCGGTACGTATGTGGATGCTTGGATGCCTTATTTCCAGTGGTATGGATAGCAGGGAAAATATTTGATTTGCATTTCTCTCATGGTTAGGGAAAGTGAGTATCTTTGTGTATGCATATCCCCAGAAGAGAACTACATAGGGATTATAACAAACCCAGCACATGTGTACTCCCCCCCATGCATATATGTCTGTAACACACTTTATAGGAAACCCTCTATAGCTTTTCTTTGGTGCATTCAAAATGCCTGCACCAATATTCTCATGTCTGGAGGACATCAGTAAGTACAGTAACAGCTAGTGACTGACTAGTGAGAGGAGGGTAGTGTATACATCGTAGATACAGTGGATGAAAGGAAAGGTCACATCCCAGGTGGGGTGGAGGGTAGGGTATACATCGTTGATACAGTGGATGAAGGGAAAGGCCACATCCCAGGTGGAATGGAACGGTAGCTCAACATTCAGCTGTCCTACTCAGAACGGCATGCCATTTAAAATTTATGACATATTTATCCCCAGAATTTTCCATGTAATGTCATTGAACCACAGATGGCTACAAACCACTGAAACCACAGCATGTGAAAATGCATGTTGGGAGAGGGACCCGCTGTGATCATCTATTATCATCCCTTCTCTTGCTTTGTCCTGATGCCATGTGGCTAGATAGATAGAGACCCTCTCAGCATATCTTCCTCCTAGGATGGGAGGGAGGAACTGGCTAAATAGTTCTGGTCTATGTGGCTTGAGAACAGGGAGCTACTTCTCTAGGTGATGCAGACACAAAACCCAACCGTGTGTAATTTACATGGATGACTCAGGCTCCGCTCCTCAGAGGGTAGCGGACTCGCATCCCTCCAGCCCTGGTGGAAGTGGAGCGCAGCTGACAACCTGCACACACAGGCCACGCGTTTCAAACTGTTGAGCCGGCTGCTTCCAGGCTGCCTGTGGCCTAGATTCACACTTGCATATATAAACATGGGAGGATTCATGATCCCGTGAAACCCATCCCTTCCTGTTCCCTAAAGAGCTGTCACATTAATGTGCCGGTTCTCTGTCTTAGAGGGGTGAGGGGGGGAGGCCTGAGCACAGAGAGAAACCCAACATGGTGTGGGGACAACCACAAGCTATCCCACACTAACACGGATGCCAGCTCCTAGACCATCCATCAACTCTGTAACTATTTACCGGTCCACCCTGGCCTTACCCAGCTCAGAAGGAAATGCAGCTTGATAGACTTCAGCTTGGTTTGTTTTTGTTTCATCAGTTTTAATCCTTCTGAAATTGGGATGAGGACTCTATGTGTGTCGGGGGGACTCTTTTAAAAAGCTGTTTGTTGGTCCTTGTATATATTGAGTGCTTTGGAAATGTGTGTGTGGTTGAGGGAGACCTGTCATACAGGCCAACAAAATCTGCGTGGTGGTGTCCTGGTCAGTAGAGCATGTAATTCCAGCATGTGATATGCTTGCTTCTACATTCATATGTTATTTCTTTTTATTGGACTTTGAATTAAATGTTGTATGTATTGCTTCTTAAAAACAGCCATGTGTTTTTAAAATTTTATTAAATTTATTTAGTTTGTGTGTGTGTGCACGTGTACCTATGTGTATGCGTGTGTACATGCTATGGCATACATGTGTAGAGCAGAGGACAAGTCAGTTCTCTCCTTCCACTGTGTGAGTTCCAGGGATGGAACTCAGGTCATCAGGTTGGGAGTCAAACTCCCTTATCCCATTTATCCACCTCACCCACCTAGCTACCTTGATTTTGAAATTATTATTCTGTTATAACTTAACAGATATTACCCTCTTCTTGTTCTTACATTTTCTGGGCTTTTTCCAGACTTGTAGAACTTTATTTGTAAAGTGCCATGAGCAATAAATTCTGTAGTAAAGATTATCTATATAAATCTTTATATGTATAAGATTATCTATATAAATCTTTATATGTGTTCATATCTTTATGCCATGTCTGCCTCAGCATCCGTGCCTGCATCCATACACCATGTCTGCCTCAGCATCCGTGCCTGCATCCATACACCATGTCTGCCTCAGCATCGGTGTCTGCATCCATACACCAAGTCTGCCTCAGCATCCGTGTCTGCATCCATACACCATGTCTGCCTCTGCATCCATACACCATGTCTGCTTTAGCTTCTCTGTATTTATATATCCTTGACTGTGTTGCTGATCGATTACAAGGCTCATCTCAAGAAAGAACTCAGCTGGAGTCTATTTACAGTGGTGTCAGTGAAACAGTGCTATAAAACAAAGTTTGTTTACCAAGCGAAGCATCCCCTTCAGATTGGATGACTGTGTGAGATCTGCTCGTCGTCCATCACTCAGGGATTGAGCCTCTGCCCACATGTCACCTGCACCCTGAAGTGCTCAGGAATGAATGTGCTCATCGAGGACCTGAGGGATCCTAGGCGCTACTCCTCTTCCTGGCTTCCCTTCCCTTGTGATCACGATTCTCACTTTGAAGCAATGCATTTTGGTCCTCTGGTGTCTGTTTCTCTCTGACCTAAACTTTGCATCTTCAAATGCACCCGCTTTTGAGCAAACACTGATGTTTATTGTACTCAGAACTGGTGGTTCAGGTGTCAGAATCCTTCCTGTTCTGTCTTCCTCCAGGGTTTCCCTGTCAGACCTTCATGCTCAGTCATTCCAACTTTGAAACATCCCAACTCCTGACTGACAAAGGAGCAGGTGGGGAGATAACCCACTGTGTTACCCCTTTCTTCAGTCTCCCCATGACTGGCCTTTCTTGAGACTGAGGGTGTGATGTTAGCGGGGGCCCCGTAGTCCAGCGGATGGTTGCACACATCCAGCACATAGCTCCTGCCTTCTTCACACCCCACCCTCCAGACCTCTGCTTTCTCTGCTCTGCCCCTCCCCTGCTTCACCCCCGCTGACGGGAAGGCTGTCAGGTGCTTGTCATCAGTGGCACAGCCACTTCCCAATATGCCTGTTTCCTCTGTTCCATGAGGACACCCTGCCTGGCCTAGCTAAAGCAGCTCTTTCATTGACCCCCAAAACCCTTCTTCCTAATGTCTAACAAGTGTCTTTACTTTGAGCGTGAGAAATCCTGTAGCCTTCGGGGGTTGTAGCATCGTAGCCATGTGTCTTAGTCAAGGTTTCTGTTGGTGTGAAGAAACAATGACCATGGCAACACTTAAAAGGAAAACATTTAACGGACGCTGGCTTACAGTTTCAGAGGTTTAGTCCATTACCATCATGGCAGAAAACCTGGTGGCCTGCAGGCAGACATGGTGCTGGAGAAGGAGCTGAGAGTTCTACATCTTGATCTGCAGGCAGCAGAAGCCTGCCCTACTAAGCCTAGCTTGAGCATCTGAGACCTCAAAGCCCGCCCCCCTACAGTAACACACTTCCTTCAAAAAGGTCACACCCACTCCAACAAGGCCACACCTTCTAATAGGGCCAAGCTTTCAAATGCAGGAGTCTATGGAGGCCGTTCCTATGCAAACCACCACTCTCTGCTTCTGTCTTTAGGGTCATAGTCTGTTTTGTCTCAGTGTTTCTTCATGGGACCAGCCTGTTCCTTGGAGTCTAAAAGACCTCCATTTGATTCTTTCTGCTGCGTGTGGCTCAGCTGTGTGACCTTTAACAGCTGCCCTGCCCTCTCTGAGCCTGTTTCATCTGCCACACAGGTGCCCCCCCGAAGGAGTGTGAACATTAGGGATAACGTCTGTAACATGGATGCTCTGGATGCTGTCTGGAGTGACCACATGTGAAACTGTTGTGGTCCTTACCATAATTTCCATGTTCACAGGCTCCAGCGTTTAGAGAAGCTTTGTATAGTAGGCTGATTAAATCACCAAAGAAGGGGAAGAGGCTATTGTGAAGGTGGGGGTGAGGAGGTGTGTTATTTCAGGTTTCCTTGTGTAATATTTAGCACAAGTGACGGTGTGTAGTGCTCGGGACTCAGATGCTGCGTGGTTCACACATGTGCAGGTACATCTTGATTTATGGGAACCATTTACCCCCTCCTCCCTCCCCACCCAAGGGAGCCCACTGCCCGGGGGTGCTGGCACCCGGGGTGGACTTTTATGTCCGGATTCCCTCCGGCTTCTGGGTGACGTCAGTTTTGTTTCCTGAGTCCCCTCTGGCCCTCCAGGTTTCAGGGTCCCAAATCTTTTTTGACCTTGGTGTTTCTGAGGATATGTGTGTCACGATTGTGTCTGGGATGTGTGGCCTTCCCCCTTGCTATGACTGTGGACTCCACACACCCTCAGGCCACCGTGCTCCAGATGCCTGCGGATTCGGCCACAGAAACAGCCGTGCTGAATTGTCTTTGACTGCTCAGCTCAGACTGCATCTTGATAAACGGCCAAATTATCTCTTAATTGAGTACAAGCAAAACACAATGAGGGGAAAGAGAAGCGTTCGACACCGCTAGTTCTTCAAGGGAAATTAAGAGCTCTTTCATGTCTGATTTTTAAAAGTGGGTTTAATGACACTATTGTGTGGCTAAAGCCATGGATACGCACATCCTCCGGGCACAGGAGGGAGAACGGCATTTAAGCCAGCCCGTGAAAAAGGCCTTCCCTTACTGCATCATGTAGCATTTCTTATGTGATTACCCAGACAACCTAATGTAAAAATATTTTGACTGCAGGTATCACAAGTGACACCCGGGCCCCTCTCTCCCCAGTGTGGGGACAAAAGCGGGTTCTTTAAGACCCGCACTTTTAATGAACCGTCTTACCAGAGACACTCAGAATCTAATAGTGTGCCTTTTGGTGAAGTTGTTGAGAATTTTAATGCATTTTAGTTCTCATTCATCACGGCCTGTGTGCTCCTCACAGGAGGGTCCTTAGAAATAGGATTAGCTTCTAGAGGAATGCATTAGCCACGCCACAGAAGTGGGCAGGGAGCTAACCAGCCTGGGACTGCTCCAACCTTCAAATCCTTCGCTGCCCCTCCCTGCCGCCCCCCCTTATTGACAGCTTCTCATTGAATGGCATTAGTGTATTTAGGAGTTAGATGTTTTGTATGACCCTAGGCTGATCTCATACGCCCTTTCTGAAATTAATTCGGCGCTGCTTTACATGTTAATCCGCAAAGGATGGATTTGAAGAAGGTCAGAGCGGCGCAGCCCCAGAAAACACGAGGAGAGAGCCTCACTCAGAAGGCTCATTTCAGTTCCCAGACCTAAGCCCGGCTGCCTTTCCATCGTGACCCTCGGCCAGCTGTAGGCAGCTTGGAGGGTCGCGGAACACATCAAACAGTAGGGTTTGATGTGGGCCGTAGGATGGACGGACTAATTAAGTTCAGCTTGGTTAACCAATTGCCGTTTGCAAATTGAACAATCGTACTTTGAAAGCTTCGGACACAATAGAACACAGAATCTTCTTTTTAGGCATAAACATGCCCAATAACGGAGTAGCAGTTTTTGAAAGAAGCTTATACCAAATCCACATGATTTGGATGTCTCTAACATAGAGTTCGTTTCGCTGGTAACAAAACTCCAGCCTCTTTTATCCAAAGAATTGCGTGAAGTCAAAGGCAAGAAGACCCCATGCACTGGGTGGGGAAGCCGGTGAGGGAGCGAAGTGCCCAGTGGATGGAGGGTAGGTGAGTGTTGGAGAATTAAGAGATTTAAATTCTTCTTTGAGAAAGAAATTTAAATCTTGAGCCACAGTCAAACAATTGTTGGGCTGATCTCACTGATGTACCAGATAAGCGGCGATTCAGAAGATTAAAGTCTCGGATCCAGAAAATCAAATTAGAGAAGGCAGGGTCTCTTGGTGAAAAATCTCAGTTGTAGGGAAAGGTGGAGAAACTGCTTAAGTCCAGACTGAATAAAGATACCAATGATAAATCCAAAGCAACCCCAAATTCGAGTAAAAAGAAAAGCATCTACGTTTTAATCTACCTCCAGTGTGTGCCAGTACCCCTCACTAATAAAAGCTTTTCCCACTTTGAAACTAAGATGCTGTGCCAAGGTCCCATTAGCCGCTCTTTGTCCTCACGTTCTAATGTAATCTCAGTCTTTATCAAATGCTTACTCTTTGCTCAGAGACATCACCAGACTGCCATGGTGTATTGTAGCCCAGCAAAGCTGTTCTGCAAGATCCCTGGCAGGGAGGGCTGCCAACTGGACCTGAGGTTTTGCTACTGGATGTTTGGGGGGGGAGGGCAGGGCACTTCAGTTGGTAGAGTGCTCGCCTGGCCTGCTCATAGTTTCTTGGATTTGGTCCCTGGCACCACACAAGCCGGGCATGGTGGTGCATGTGCGTAAACTCAACCCTGGGGAGGTAAGGCAGATGGATCAGAAGTTCAAAGTCACCCTTGACTAAAAAGGGAATCAAAGCCAGCCTAGACTATATGAGATCACACCTCAAATAAATAAATATAGAAGAGAAGATTAAGTCTTCTGGGGTTAGGGCTTTGAGCAGCCGTCAGCACAGACCCTCTGTGGAGCTCTAGGTGTCATCAGCTGCCAGTTTCTCTCAGAGCACATGGCAGGAAGGACTGGCGGTGCAGCTCTGGGCTGGGGTGCAGGGCCTCCAGTGCCGTGGCACCTCTGCTGAGGTCAGCGCTGGGCCTGCTGCTGCGTCCCTGGAGCTGAGGCGGAGTCGTCCACAGAAAAGGGACTTTTCCTGCTGCTTTTATCTGTGGGTATGGCCAGTGATGCAAACAAGCTTAATGGTGGCTCTTGTGCCTTCCTTACCTCCCTGGGAAAGGGGCTGGTGGGGTGGAGGTGGGGTAGCTATCTTTAATTTGGATAGAATGGTAGTTTTTTGAAATGAGCCATGGAAGTAATTTCTGGACTATTCTAATTGATTAGACGTAATTGATTGGAAATGGGCTGCTTATAGGATGAATTTACATGCATGCATGCGATTGGCTGAAGAAAGCCTGTGTGTGCCAATTGGCGCTGCCCATCTCTACTTCCCCAACAGGTACTTCAATTAGCTCTGGGCCTGAGGGAGGAGCGCCTGTCCGATGAGTCCTGCAAGCTTATGCCACACCTTTGTGGGCTGTTTGCACGGCTGAGGCTTTCACACTGTGTTTTTGCACGTGCCGCTGATCTTGGCAATACGGGAAGCATATGTGACCAAAGTTGCTTGGTGCATCTGCTCTGTGTATGTGTGTGTGCTTCCTCTCAGCTCCCTTGTCTTGACAAGAGTGTGCTGGTTTCTCACAGTGGGAAGCTAGAAGGAACTCAGAAGAGATGGCATGTTTGTAATTAACTTCCTTTCTTTTTAATTTTGTTTATTTTTTTATGTGTATGAGCATTTCGCCTGCATGTATGTCTGTGTACCACATGTGTGGCTGGCGCCCCGAGAAGGTCAGAGAGGACAGGGTGTGTATACACTGGGATTGCGAGCTGCCATGTGGGGAGCTGGGAACCGAAACCCAGCTTCTCTAGGACAGCAGCAAGTGCTCTTAGCACCCGTCCATCTCTCCAGCCCTTAACTCTTAGATTGTTGGAAGGGGGTGGGGTGTGAGGAGGGCTGGAGCTGCAGGCAGGGAGCGTGTCAGAGTGAAACCTCAGCAGAGAGTGGGATGCATGTGTGGCAGACACAGCACTGAAGCTGGGTACTGGTTCTGGGTTGGGAATCGTTTTCTCACCCCCCTTCGAATGAAGAATGTGGCCGTTAGCCTTTGGTTCCGGTGTGGGATTCGGATGACCTGCTCCAGCTGCCAGCATGACCGGTGGGCTCTGTACCTTCTATGTGGAGATTATGTCAAAGAGCAGTGATTAATGCTGAGAACACCCCAGCTGGAGGGAGGAGCCCGTGCTTAGGTGCTCATGAATGCCCAGGAGCCTTGGAGTACAGTGACCCTGTAACAGCACCATCAGCATGGCTTCCAACTCCAGCCACCGTCTGAAACCAAGTTGTGTGTGTGCGTGTGTGTGTGTGCGCGCGCGCGTGCGTGCGTGCGCGCGCGCATTCTCTCTGGAAATTGTAAGGAGGTATTCTTAAATAAATTAAAAACGGGGTGGGGTTAAATTTCATTGCTCATTGGCTGCCTTCCTCCTCCACAGATAATCCCCTCCTCTGTCACCTTGCCCTGCCAGACTTCAGAAAACGATGGGTCTGGGCCTGCAGTGTACCTGAAAGGACTCAGAGAGGAAGAGGCCAGCCCTGACCCCGCCTCTCAGTGCCCATATATTAAACTAACCAGATCCAACCAGATCCCAAAGTGATGTTCAAGGTTGAGAAGGGGAATTCTAAAATGAGGACACCTTCATTCCCCCCACCTTAGCCTCCCCTCCCCTCACCCCACTCCTCCCCCTCCCTCCCAGTCTCTGCCTTTTCTTTCATCCTAGACTGATTGCTAGGAGGCCGAGATTTCATTTCTCCTTCTCTGTTGTGAATATTTTTGCATTGATTTTCCAGATAAATTACCAGGCATTTTGGATAAACACAGGATAAGTCTTTAGTATAAGTGCCCCCTCCCCCCGCTGCATGATAGGTTTATGTCTTAGTTAGGTCGTCTAAGCTGAGAACTCATTTAAGGGCTGGCAAGGTGACACTATGTGCTAGGGCTCTTGCCAAGCACGCCTGAGGGCTCTGAGTTGGATCCTTGGAGCCCCTCTGAAAGAAGCCAGGTGTGCTGACTTTCATCCGTAATCCCAGAACTTTTATCTCCAGATGGGAGAGGAAGGCAGGAGACTCATCTGGAGGCTTGCAGGCCCCTAACCTGGTCTACATGATACCTCGGAAATAGGAAGACAAACCCCTGCCCCAGCAAGGAGGATGGTGGGAGCAGAGAAATAACTCTGCAAAGTTGTCTTCCTGCTCCACACAGGCGCTGTAGCAGGTGTATAGGCAGGCGTACTTGAGACAGACAGACAGACACACACACGCAAAATGTGTGACAAGGAAGAAAGGAATACGAAAAACGAAATTCATGGAAGGGAGGGAATGTGTTTAGTGTCCTCACGTAGGGACCTTGTATGTAGCTTAGGGTCATAGGCGTGGTTGTGACTGTGGCCGTGTGGGGACCCAGCCCATGCTGCCTCCGCACCATCATCATTCAGGGCCACCCACACGGACTGTTATTGCATGGAAATTCGTGTTTGTGTTGGTTTTCCATCTCGGTAACAGAATGCCAAAAGCGATCAGCTTCTACAAGGGGCAGGTTTGTTTTGACTGGTGGTTTCAGAGGTTCTAGTTCAGCGGTTCTCCACTGGTCCCCTGACCACTTTGGGGTCAAATGACCCTTTCAGAGGAGTCGCCATCAGATATCCTGCGTATCAGGTTTTTACATTACAGTTCACAACAGTAGCAAAATGACAGTTACAAAGTAACAACTAAATGATGTTGTGGTTGGAGACCCCACAACATGAGGAATTGTATTAAAGGGCAGCAGCATTGAGAAGGTTGAGGATCACTGCTCTAGTCCCCGGCCACTCGGCCCCGTCGGATCTGTGGTGAGGCGGAATATAGTGGCAGCAGTGTGTGGAGGACGCTGCTCACTTCATGGAGACAAGGAAGAGAAAGGGAAAAGAAAGGGCCAGGGTCCCAGTATCCCCACTGAAGACACAGCCCCAAGGAAAGGTCATCCTCCAGCTCCCCACCCTTGAGGCGCACCTCCTTCCCAGTAGCCTTCACCACATAGCCTTTGAGAATATGGAAATCCTAGAGCATCTAACTGGGCCTTCTGTGTTTTTATTTGTGCAATCTGACAGCATAGCTGGGGAAGAACATTCAGCTGTAGGACAGGAGAGGTACATGGGCAACGTGGGGAGTCGTCTATTCGCCTCCCTCTCCTGGCCACTGTCTTGAAGGGGGTGGGGTTTGGTGCTCTGAGGGGGTGTCAGGTCAGTGAGGGCCTCCTGGCTGCAGAGAACCCAGTGAGCACTGTGGACACATTTGCCACCAGGCGGCTTTCGGTGGGACAGCTGGTGGTTGCTTCCTTCCTGCAGGTTGGAGGTTAGACTTACATGAGATTCGGCTGTTAGGTTTCTTCCTTGAGGAGGTACCTGAAGTGCTGGCCCACTCACCTCATTAGGCAGAGGGCTTGCAGCTGTTCCTCCCGCAGCGCCTGACCTAATATTTCTTATTGTTAGGTACTTCCAGATGATGGGGTTTGACTCAAATGCCCCAAAGTGGCGAGTCTCGGAGTTGAGGTTCCAGCTTGCACCATGACTTTTTGCTTTTAATGTCACTTAATAAGTTGTACATACATATTCCGCGAGGAATTATGGGCTGCTTTATTCATTACACATTTTTCCAACTCATAATTTCATTGGCACCAAGTGTTGGCCTCATTTAAAAGAACCTGGCATGTGACTTGGTCGCTGTAAAACTCCTCGTGCTTCTAACTGAGAGCAACATCAGACCATTTTCTGAGAATCTGCTTCTACCACGACCCCCTGGGGAGGTGAGCAATGTCGGTCAGTTCCTTCAGGACTCAGTTGACCAGCTCAGCCATGCAGGGCGCATCTTCTTGCCGCTGGCACACTAACCCGCGGCGCATAAGGAACCGCGTCTCTGGGCCTCAGGCGTGAGAGCGCTCATCCAGGAAGTGATGTGGTGGAAGAAACAGGAGTGGGGAGGTTAGAACCCCGACTGTTTCGGCAGAGTGTTTGCGTTGCTTAGCACCGGGAGGTGGGCTGTTCTGAAGAACGTTGACTAAATTTATAATCTGCCAAAGAGACCTTCTTAATCACAGAAAATGTTATCCTTGCACTCTGCATATTTGCAAGTATGTGTAGCATGGAACTTTTAATTTGTCCTTGCTTCCTTCTGCAAGCCACCTAATAAATCCCACATATGTATATATATTATATATGATATCAGTTCTGTTCTGTTCTGTTGTTGCTGGCTTGTTTCTTCACACACACACACACACACACACACACACACACACACACACACACACACACCGCACGAGTTTTCACTATTTGTGTGTGTGCGCGGTGTGTGATTGATTCATTGCGTGTGGGTGCGCACCTACCAGGGCCCATAGGGCAGAGGACAATTTCCTAGACTTAGTTTTCTGAGGGTTTTGTCTCTGTCATGCAAGTGTTCCAGGCTGGTTCTCTTGTCTCTGCAGAAGAACACTGGGACTACAGGGGCCCACCAAGGCACCTCATTTTTTACGTAGGTTGTGGGTGGTGAAGCAACCACTTCTACCTGCTGAGCCATCTTTCACAAGTTAACTTATTTTAAACATTAACAGTCTAAGCGCTTTGCTAGGTTGCAGTATTAGCTTAGGCTGTCTTCCTCCATCAGTGGGTAAATGGTGTAGGGCGACATATACCTCTCAGCCCTGCCCTTGGGAGGCAGAGTCAGCAGGATCAGGGGCCTCTCAACCAAACTGGGCAAAACCCTGTCTCAGAAACTTCAAAACAGAAATGAAATTTATTTAATTAATAATTCATTATTTATTTAATCAGGTGTAAGGTGGGATGACCTTCTGTATGATGTAAATATATGTTGTTCCTGTTGGTTGATAATTAAAGCTGCTTTGGCCTATGGCAAGACAGAATATAGCTAGGCAGGAAGTCCAAACAGAGATACAGGAGGAGGGCGGGGTCGGGAGGAATGTGAGCCAGGCGCCCAAGAAGAAACGCCAGCAGTAGCGTAAGGAGAAAGATGCCAGAACAGAGGTGACCGCCACAGCCGTGGGGAGATACACAGATTAGTAGAAATGGGTTAATTTGTAAGAGAGAGCTAGCCAGCGTATTAAGACTGAGCCATTGGCCAAGCAATTATATTTAACATTAGCCTCTGAGTGATTATTTCATAACCTGCTGCAAGGACTGGTGGGCGGGAGAGAAACTGGTCCAGGGGAACCAGGTGAGACAGAGAAAAGCATTCGGCTACACAGGTGAACACAGTCAGTCGTGTATGATATAAAGAGACATGGAACCTTGGGACTTTGAGTAGCCTAGCCTTCTGTTAGGATAATTAAGCCTAGTGCCACAGAATGTAGGGGTTTTTTTTTTTGTTGGTTTTTTTTGTTGTTGTTGTTGTTGTTTTCTGTGAAATCTGTTGGGAACCTGTTACGTCCTGGCTTAATGGGACTTTGAGAAGCAGAGAGAGACTTCTGAGCCTGGTGGCTGATTCCACAACTCCTCAGTGGTTTCTACCTCCACCTTGTGACACATGTACCTTGTGGCTGTGCGGGGGGCCAGTTTCTGGGAGACCAGCTCGTGGCTCCCGAAGAGTCTTGTATAAGCAAAATGGTGTCTCCATCTGCGGCTGTGAGCCCTGGTCCAGCTCCTGGCCTGCCATCCACGCTCTCCTCGGGTGTCCGCAGCAGGTGGGGTCTCTGGAAGCAGGCATTTTGAAAGGTCAGATGTTAATGATGACGCATGGATGTCATGAGTGGAGAAGAGGCCTCTAAATTATTTGAACTTCAGAAACACTTTTCTTCAAGGAGTGAACCTCACTTTTGTAACTAGCTCTGTGAGAGGCATGCATGCACATGCACACACACACACACATACACACACACACACACTGCAGACTGAACTAGGGCTCGCTCTTCACACTACGGATGGTTGGCTCATCAGCATCGCAGTGGGATGAGTGAGTGTTTTGGCTCTACACCAAGCCAGAGGTGGCTGCTCCTGGCTCCTCACCCCTCCAGGCATGGTCCAGCCCAGGAAGGCCAAAGCCTTCATCCCTGTCAACACCTGCACTGGAGTCAGTTGCAGTTTTGAGCTCACTTTTCCAGATGTGAATAGGTAGGTGCCTACTGTCCGTGGTCCCGAATGACAAGCAGGTTGCACATCTGTCATATGGAATATCTGAAATCCAAAGCACAGTGTCATGGTGCTCAAAAAGGTTTGGATTTCAGGCCAGCCCTGGCAACACGCACCATAGTCCCCAATCCTCAGGCAGTTGAATCAGGAGGACCATGAATTCGAGGCCAGCCTGGAATGCATAGAGAGGCTTTGTCTCAAAAAGAAAAAGTTAGGGATTTCTGAGCCTTTTGGATTAAGTTTACTCAGCCAGTGAAATCTCTTCAAATATCCCAAAATCCAAACATTAAGTCTGAAATCTGTGGCTCTTGCTCCCCAGCATCTCAGGTGTGGGATCTTGTCCCATGTAAACATTACCTGGGATGAAATAGAATGAGGCCCCTTAGAGAGCTGGCAGCTGTGCCATTGGAGGACAAAGTGCTCTCTCTGGGTAGAAACCCGTAAGTCAGGGGCCAGCTGTATATCAACTAAAAGTGTAACCTAGGGGCCGGTGAGATGGCCCAGTAGATAACAGTGCGGGCTCCCAAACCTGACTTCAGTTTCTAGTCCCCACGTGACGGGAGCAGAGAAGCAACTCCCATAAGCTGTCCTCACCTCCACACGTATGGGGTGATGTGTGTGCAACCCTACATAAATATATACACACAAGTAAGTAATGTCACTGTGTAGTGGTGTTTCATTTGTATTTAAATAAATAAAGACTGCCTGAAGAGCCGAGAGCAAAACAGCCCCACTGGTCAGCCTTACGGACCAGGCAGTGGTAACACACACCTTTAATCCCAGTAGCCACACTAGTTGCCATAGAAACCAGGCGGGGCATGCCTTTAATCCCAGTGGTGCATACCTTTAATCCCAGCACTAGAGAGGATTGTGAAATGGGAGGAGACAGCTCTCACACAGTCTCATTCTGAGGTTCCTGGAGGCAGGATCGCCATTTTTGAACTGAGGTTGAGGTAAGAGCCAGTGACTGGCAATTTTGATTTTCCAACCTTAAAGTTGAACCCCAATTTCTCTCTCTGAGTTTTTGTTAATCATGCTTCATAACTTAAATTTCTTAAGGCGGTCTTGGTTAAGAGTAGGTACTGTTCTTGCAAAGGGTCGCACTTTGGTTCTCAGCGCCCATCGGGCAGTTTACAGCTCCAGGAGACCCCTGCCTCCTTCTGCCCTCAGCTGGCTACTGCACTCATGTGCAGACAACTTCAGACAGGCGCATACATACACATAACTAAAATGAAAATAGATCTTAGTCCTGGACATGAAGGCACCTTTAATCCCAACACTTGGGAAGCAGAGGCAGTTGATCTCTGAATTCGTGGCCAGCGTGGTTCGTCTACATGATGAATGCCAGGCTAGCCATAGAAACAGTGAGATACTGTGTCCGGGGGGCGGGGTCGGGGGAGAGGAAGCAGATAAATCTTTTTTTTTAATTTGATGTATTCGATGTGTAATATAAATACTAGGAGACTCCATGACTTGTCGACTTGCCAGGCATAACCATTAAGTTATTAAGACATTGCATTCTCTCTGGAGGACACTGTTTCAGAGCCTGTGATGGAGAGAGCTGCCGCGGGAACGAGGCTGTGCCCCATGGCAACCGAAAGAAGGTCAGTGTGACAGTGTTTAGCTCCTAGCCCCAGTGTGGTCGCATTACTGGTTTTAAAAGAATAATATGTGTTTAGCCAAAGTTATTGGTTTCCTAATTAAAAATCGTCATGTGTGTCCCTGGCAAGAACTGAAACCATCTTAGAACTCTATGGCTTTAAAAAAAAAAAAAAAGACAATTTTGTGTTTCTTGTGGTTTTTCTGGGTGGGAGACGTGTGTAAAGTTTGACTGAGTTATTCTCCGTGTGGTGCCAGCTGAGGACACTCGGTTGTGCTAGCCTTTGCTGATGGGATGTCTTCACTCATAGGTGTCACCTAGTCCAAGGGCAACTCTGTCAGGCCAAAAGTCCCCATGTTCTTGTCCATTTGGTGATCTCAAGGACTTGGGATATTTTCCTGGTTGCCTAGGCATGCTGAAGGCATGCTGGAGAATTTGGAACTAAACCTTTCCACCAACTTTCCCTCCTTCCTCCATTCCTCTTCCTTCTTTCTTTCCTATAGGGTCTCATGAATCTCAGCCTGGCCTCTAATTCACTGTGCAGTCAGAAATGACCTTGAACTTCTGACCTTCCTGTCTATACACAAACATACTTCAGTCATGGATTACAGACATACACACCATGCCTAGCCTATGTGGTGCTTGGAATTGACTGTCGGGTTTCCTGAATGCTAACACTCTACCAACTGAGCTACAGCCCTAACCCCAAACCTTTCTTAAAATTATTAATTTATTTACTGTTATTTTATGTACATTGGTGTTTTGCCTGCATGTATGTCTGTGTGAGGATGCCAGATTCCCTGGAACTGGAGTTACAGACAGTTGTGAGCTGCCTGTGGTTACTGGGAATTGAACCAGGGTCCTCTGGATGAGCAGGCAGTGCTCTTAACCACTGAGTCAGTCCCTTAAAATTTATTTTTATTGGGTAATTCCCCTGATACCTGGCAACTGCCAATGTCTACCTGGAGATTAGCGTGGGAATCTTCATACTTGAGTTTACTGGGCTCAGGCTCCAAAGACCTGCAAGAACCTTGCAGAGCTTAGAGGGTGAGGGGCTACTACAATGGCATCAAATTCCACAGGATTATCAAAGGCTTTATTATCTAAGTCGGTGGCCCAACAGGAATAGGTCAAAGTGATGCATCTATCTATGGCAGATAGTTTGAAGATGAACTTCTTCATCCAGACCTGAGGTTAACTGGGACTGGGAGTCTCACAGTGGCTAGCATAGAACCAGACACCGATGGCAGCCAGTTCTTGTGACCCTCAGCCCTACACAATGGTTGCACAGCAAACATACCGTGTTTGACTGAGTCTGCCAGGGTGTAAGGATGGCAGATCTAGTGGACACAAACTCAGGACTTGCCAGCAGACCATCACTGTGACCCAGGCTGAAGGGACCTCTGCAAGTGAGGGGACATGGTGGTGCAGGGAACGCAGGTCCTGGTTGGGGTGGTGAAGAAAACTGGGAATGAACTATTTGGGTGCACAGTATCGGTTTATATGCTTTTCCCTTCTTCAGTTTTGGTTAACCACATAACTATTTAGAATGAGGATTATTCCGCTACCTCGTGGGTCTCTAGCACCTTTAGATGCACTACATGGAGCAACTCCAGCCTAACGTGGTCTATCTGGGCTCCTGTGGTTCTAAGGTTTCTCCATCATACAGGAAGTAGTACAAGATTGGCTGTGGCAGGCTATAAAACATCACAGCACGTACGGTGGTCCCTGGTGCAATAATGTAAAAACGTAAAGAAACATGAAAAAAGAAGCTACTCAAGAAACTGAAATGAATGCCACGGCGATGTTTTAAGAAGCAGGAAATGAGGAGCAGAGGAACATGATTTTAATTTTTTAAACAAGTAAAAAGAACCAGTTTTTTTTTTTTTTTACAAATTAAGTCATAACAAGATGACGAATGATCCAATATCCATTTCAAATCAGGTTTTGGGAGATGGCTAAATGGGTAAAGTGCTTACAGCCAAGTATGAGGACAGCATTCGGGCCCCCAGCGCCACATAAATGCCAAGTGGAGACCCTCCTGTAATGCCAGCGTGGGGGCAGAAGATCCCCAGAGCAAGCTTGCTAGCCAGACTAGCCAGATCATTCAAATCTGGGTTCAAGTAAGAGACCCTGCCTCAGGCATTTGAGTTCGAGAATGAGTGAGAAAACACCCGATTCTAGCCTCTGGCTTCTACATACAAACCCATGTATGCACACACACACATGTACCTACACATGGACAGTACTCCACCCATGCATGCACATCCCCACACGTGTGTATCTATACCTCATGCCACCCCACCCCTTGCTTTTACACTTCTATTCGTACTGCTGTTGTGTGTTTGTATGATTGATGTGCAGGGTACACATGTGACAAAGCACATATGTGGAGTTCAGGACAGCCTGACTCACATATCAGGATTGGACACCACACCTCTCCCCTGATGAGCTGGCTCGAGGGCCTGATCAGCAGGAGAAGGTGCTCACATGCCACAGCAGCGAAAACCACAGCACACTTGGGCAATGGTGTCTGGCTGTGGTGTTTTGTTTCTGGTTATATTAACACCCTATTGAACAAATTAAACAATTTTACCAAAACATTTTTTGGTTGTTGGTGAATTAGGTCGATACGATAAATAACCAAGCTAGCTCAAGAAGAACAGTTATATTTTAATGGTTAAAAAGGGGAAACTCACGCTACAAGAGTGGGAGGTCCGACATCCTATCTGTCCAGCGGACATCGCACAGAGAGAAAGAGAAAGAGCGGACACCTGGGTCCTCCCGGTTTTTCTACCTGAGCCCCAGGTAGCCACACCCTAACTAGATGTGATTGGTTGATAGAGTTTCCCCATCATTTGGTGGTAGTGTTGAGGGAAGTTTCTGTCTCGCCCAGTCCTGCAGCTGTTCAGTCTCAAAGAAACACACAGAGGCTTACATTAATTATAAACTGGTTGGCCTGTTAGCTCAGGCTTCCTATTAACTCTTACATCTTAAATTAACCCATTATTCTTGTCTGTTTTAGCCATGTGGTTTGGTACCTTTATCAATGAGGCATTCTCATCTTGCGTCCCCTGTGTCTGGGTGACAACTGCAGACTGAGCCTTTACTCTTCCCAGAATTCTCCTAGTCTGGTCGCCCCTATTCTTCCTACCTGGTTACTGGCCAATCAGCATTTTATTAAACCAATACAAGTGACAAATCTTTACAGGGTACACATTGTCCCACAGCATGGTAGGATCATGGGTAATTCCATTTCTGCTTTTTTTCTGTTCTTCAGATTTTCCACAGTACAGATGCATTGTAACAAAATTTACCGTTTAGTCACTGCTAGGTTGTAGCCCTGTCATGGCACTGAGTTTTTCTGTATTCTCATTTTGTACCATTACCAAATTTACTTTTATTCTGGTGGTTTTTAACTTATTCATTTACTTATCTACTTATTTCTGAGACAGGGTCTCACTATGTAGACTAGGCTGGCCTTGAACCTGCCTGTGCCTCCTGAGTGCTGGGGTTAATGGCTTTACAGCATCACATCTGGCTCCTTTAGATTTTATAAATCTGTAGTACTGTGATGCAAGCCCCTAGAACTGTTTGGACATGTGCTCTGTTACTGTCTGTTTTAGTGTAGCCGAGTGTTGCCAGGAGGTGCTTGCTCACCTGTGGTTCCTAAGCGATGGGAAGTTGTTACCCTTACCTGACATCCTTCCTCATGTAGGAAGAGGGTCATGCCGAGATGTGCTTGATTCAATATTTGTCCATCACACACAGCTGGAAATGCAGTGGTTTTTTTTTTATCTATTTTATTTATTTTTATCTCCGAGCGTGTAGTTTCCTCATGTGCCAAGTACCTGAAACAGCCATGGCAGTCTGGACACATAATAAAAAAAGGACAGGCCACAAACCATTGATATCTTAGAATCTTCAGCTCCAGACTGCCGTGCTTGAAGACTGGTTTACCCTGGTGGGCTTCACGAGTTTTCTTGCTTACCACCCCGTTTGTGATAGGAAGCCATGACTTCATGGGACCTGAGGGATGATGGGAATGTGTAGCCTAACATGGGACCTCACTGTGTTGTTTGTAATCTCCAGGGACTCCGTATGGAAGGACGGGCCCTGGTTCATGCCGCAGTCTGAGGAGTCCCTCTGTGGTCAGCAGCTGTCGGCAGTCCAGGGCCCTCTGCCTTCTGCCCTTGGTACTGTCCTTGGTACTCGTTCAGGAAATCAAGTGTAGCACAAGCACGACTGTCGCCCCTGAGACTGGCCCATGAAGGAGACTGGGGCATCTTCCTTGCTAGGTCTGTCTGTCTTGCTGCCGCTGCCCCTCCCCCATCCCCTCCCCATCCCGGAGAGCTCAGGGAGCTGGGAGGGCCGACTGACAGGCTGTGGGAGCCCGTGGCAAAAGCCTCATGAGCAATAGTCTACTGAGAGCTAAGCCATGGAAATAAGCTTAGAGGTGGGACTTCACCGGCCAAGCTTGAAGGTGGCTTTGGGCCTGGCTGACGCCAGGATCACAGTATTGTGGGAGACCCTGAGCCAAAGGCACTTAGCAGAGCCCTGCCAGACCCACGGGAACTAGGAAATAATCAATAGCATGTCTGTCTCCTCCTTTCCATATTTGGAAGGAAGGGCTGGACAATTGGGGACACAGATCTCGCTTTCAGGAGAGGCTGCGGCTCCTTCTGTAAGTTGGAAGGATTTGACATTCATAGGGTTTAATGCCATGCAGTCTGCAAACTGCCCTAGGAGCCCTTTGGGGTCCGCGAAGTGTTGTGGGGGAAGAGCACGCCTGAAAATAATTTGCCGATAGAAAATTAGCTTTCCTTAAGTCACTTCTGTGTTCCTTCAGCAGCTCCTTTACAAGGTGGACTTCACACCAGATGCCGTTGCCATCACAGACGCTCTCCCACCATTCCTGGCTGCGTTAAGTGCCCCCAGTGTAGAGAATTAAGCCCCAGTAAAAGTATACTGTGGATTTTACCAAGAGGTCACGGAGAGCCCCTCTCCCCTTGGCAGTCAGCAGTGCTCTGATTACTTTTCATTTATCTACTTGGGAGGACTCGGAGGACCAGCTGGGCCCCTGTCTGTACTCATCAAGGGCTAATTTCTGAGAGAGGTGCAGTGGTCATGAACAAGTGCAGAAGGTACCCCGGTGGTCCTGCCAGACAAGAGGGGCCCTTAATTAGCAGCAGTGTTCAATCAGGCTGCTTAACCCACCATGGGCTGGAGAGGTCATGTCCTTCCTGCCGCCCTACCCATAAACACAGAGCTCTGAGCCAGGCAGGCTGGGAGGAGGAGGCACCTAAACCCAAGAAGCCAGCACAGGTCTGAGCCTGAGATTGCTTCAGGGCATGCCCGACCATTTTGTGTGTGTGTGTGTGTGTGTGTGTGTGTGTGTGTGTGTGTGTGTGTGCGCATCTGTGTGTGTATGTGTGTGCACATGCATGCACCTGTGCATCCAAATCGGTGTGCATTGTGTGTGTATGTGGTACATGCATATATGTGCATCTGTGTGTGCATATGGAAGGCTGTATTTGTCTCTATATGTGTGTGTGGAAGCCAGAGGTCAATATCTGGACTATTCCTTCATATTTTGGTATGGGGTCTCACTCAACCTAGAGTTCAATATTTTGGCTCGAATTGCCGACCAGAGAGCCCCTGGGATCTACCAGCCTCTGCTCCAGACTGTGATTGTAGCATGGACCACGCTGCCCAGCTTCCGTGTGGGCGCATCTGGGCTCAGGTCCTCGTGCTTGCACCGCCAGCGCCTCACCCACTGAGCCATACCCTGCCTTAACTACTGTTTTTTACACTTGACTAAGTATCCGGGGTTCACTGAGAAGTTTTGTTGCTATGGTTTAAAATCTGGAAGCATCTTTTGGTCACCTTCATGTCTCTGAAGCTGATGTCACTCTAGCCCTGTCTCCACTGGTGGAGCAACTTGTACCCTCCTGCCCCTGATGTCACAGGCTGACACAGCTTGGCAGATTGGAAAGTCGGAGACCCTTGCTAGCCGGAGCGCCACTGAGTCACATGATTCAGGTACAAAATGAGGCTGACTGTACTTGTCCTGAGCTTCCGGAGCTGGGAGGATGGTTGTTGAGAGAGGTACTTTGTCAGCTGACGCATACACAAGCATCATGTGACAGCAAATGGCAGACTTGGGTCTTTTTGTCTCGTCCTTGATGGCCAAGGTTCATTCCCGTGACACACAGGGAACCTCAGAGACCCAGCGTTGTGGTTTACAGGAGGCCGCTCCCCTCCCCCTGCGCTGGGCCTTCCGGCTCAGCCCCTGGAGAATCTCAGGCTGGGTGTGGGAGGGGTTACTAGCGGGAGTCTCAGCCCCTGGAGAATCTCAGGCTGCGTGTGGGAGGGGACACTAGCGGGAGTCTCAGCCCCTGGTGAGGTCTCCACTGGGACCAGCAGGCAGGCTGTGCCTAGATGGTGTGGGTCAGTAACTCAGAGAGGGCCTGGGCCTTGTGGATGCGTAGAGCAGACCTGGATTTGAATGAACCCAGAGTTGTTCCTGCTCCCTGCCTGTGACCACCTTAATTTCCTTTGCAAAAGTTAGCTAAAAACCCTTCCTGGTCAAACAAAACTAGGAGCAGCCCTTATGTGGTCAGCGGTCCAGCACCAGGGGGTAGGGGTGGGATGGGGTGGAGGGGGTGAGGGGGGGTTAGGGAGTGGGAGGGCGGTCACTGCACCAGTTTCGAGTGTTGTGTGGAGTGTGGGAAAAGCTAATGCAGCCCCATGGCAGACTTGTGAAGCAGCAGCTGCCGCAGGCCCGGAGGAGGTTTGGTGTTGCACATACATTGATATAAGGGGGAAATGTTTAACATTTCCAAGGTGACTGTGAAGTTTAAGCTTCATTATTTACCTGGCTGACAGAAACGGAGAGCGCTGTGTCTTGGTGTAATGAAGCATTGTGTTAGTGTAGAGAGAGGAAACGGCCTTACCGACTGGGATTCATCCTCAGTGAAGGCCAGTGGTCTGGTGAGGTGGATAGACTCAGGGCACATGGGCGGCCTGTGTGTGCACAGGCCTTACTCATGATGGAGACGTGGAGAACAAATTGTCCATTACCTTGCCTGGTTCTGACAGTTTTCTGAAATGGATATTTGATCACAAATCCACTTCTATATTAAAGACTGTTTTTCTTAACCTTGTAATTTTTTTTTTAAATCTATGGGTTTTTTTTTTCTTTCTACTCTTGCTTTGGCAACATGGATATGATTCATTCGGAGAAAAAGGAACTGAGGAATAAATCAGTCGAGGATAGAACTTGCAGCCAAAACCTGCCAGAGCCAGGAGCTCTGTTAGGGGAAGCCAAAGGCTGTAGCCACATCCAGGAACCTCGCCGTGCCTCGGGGGCATAAACTGGAACCTTGGCAATAAACTCCTGGACACAAGGTCGCCCTGTGCGAGTGTTTCTGGACTCCAGGTTGAATACTGCACGTTCCACGCGTTTTGAGAGGAGAAAATCATTGCTTTTAATGTTACATAAATCCCCTTCATCCTAGCATACAAATATTGCTGCTTTAGACAGACAGGGAGGCGGTGGACATTGTCTGCCTGTTCCCTGTGCTGTGAAGCCTCCCTCCCACCAAGGAGGGTCCTTGTCCATGGACAGGGTGTCACTCCTGCATCTGTTTCCATGTCCTCAGAACACCATGGCGTTTATGTTCTGCGAGTGTCTCCACGTAGTTGGGCCACCATCGTAGCTAGTTGTTGGAGGAGGCCGCTTGTTCGTGCCTGGCTGCTCAGCCCCAAAATAATCACACAGAAACTGCATGGCCAGTTACTTAAGTGTATTGCTAGCTAGCTCTCACATCTAGAATTAACCCATCTCCCTTATTTTATATTTTACCATGAGGTCTTGGCCTACCAGCAAAGTTTCAGTGCGTCTGTTTCTGGCAGCAGCTCTATGGCTTCACTCTGACTCTGCCTCCTTTCCTGCTTCATGGAAAAGTATGCCAAATACGATAGGCCTGTAGGCTGAAGATGGATGCCCCAGTGGTACAGAAGAACTTTGGGTGACTGTCCAGGCAGCAAGATGTCTCGGACATTTCTAGAGTTTTGGAAGTTGCTTACAATGCACTTCCTGTTTACTTAGGTAATAATATATCTTTCTGAGGTCTTTGATGGAGTTGAAGAATTTATAGTTATAGTTACAGTTTTCCTTAGTTATGATAAAAGATAAAGGAGATATAAATATTTTTACTCTAATTCTTGCTTGATACCTGTTTTGTTATATGTAATTTTACTATGTTAAAGTTAAAGCTTTCCTTTTTTATTTAAACAGAAAAGGAGAGGTGATGTGGGATTCTCCTCTGTATGCTGTGAATACCATTGGTGAATGAAGAAACTGCCTTGGCCTGTTGATAAGGCAGAACTTAGGCAGGCGGGAAAAACTAAACTGAATGCTGGAAGAAAGAAGGGCAGAGTCAGGAGAAGCCATGGAGCCTCCACCAGAGACAGACGCGCTAAAATTTTGCTGGTAGGCCATGACCTAGTGGTGAAACACAGATTAATAGAAATGGGTTAAATTAATATGTAAGAGTTAGCCAATAAGAAGCTGGAGCTAATGGGCCAAGCAGTGATTTAATTAATACAGTTTCTGTGTGATTATTTTGGGTCAGAGCAGCCAGGTGGCTGGGGACAAACAAGCGGCCTCCTGCAACAGCTAGTGTCATGCCTGGCCTTGCGTTCAGCTAGAGACAGGATTAGCAACCCACCCCCAATGTCTATGGTTCTTGATTGCATCGGTAATTTCACCTTAATAATACCTTACCTGTACCTGCTGCTGTGTTTTTGGCCACCAAAATAAGAGAAATCTTACTTGGGAATTGTTGTCACATTAACTTACTATTGTTTTTAATGAGTGTACGTGTGCTTGCATATGTGGGTGGATTTAATGAGTGTACGTGTGCATGCATACGTGGGTGGAGGCCAGAGGTTGACTTTGTGCTTCTTCAGTTGTTCTGTGCATTCATGTTTGAACTCAAAGCTCACCAATTCAGCCAGCGTAGCTAGCCCTTTCCCCTAGGGGGCCTACTGTCTCTGCCCCTCGTGTTAGGATTATAGGTGCATGCCTCTGTATTTGACTTGTTGTGTGGGCTCTGGGGATGCATGGCAAGCACTTTACTGACTGAGCCATCTTCTTGGGCTCCTCCTGTACTTGTTGTGATGCTCTCGGAAGTTAACTGGTGATGGCTGGCTCCTGCTAGTGAGAGCGGCTTGGCTCCTCACTGTGATTGGTTCGGCCCTCGTGAGTCACACAGGGACCGCACTGCGATTGGGTGATTCTATGTGCCAAACCCATCGGCAGCAGGTTGGGAGCCCCGAGCCTTTCCCAGGAGTGCCGATGTTCCCGAAGCTGAATGCAGAAACAGGGTTTGACTGCTGACTCCTCCAGTTCCCAACCGGTTAACTTTTGCTCTGTCGGATACTTAAGGGAAGAAAGAGCACCGAGTAGAAAGCGCAGTGAAAACCTTCACCAAGTACGAATTGTGTATGTGGTACTAGGTACAGTGGCAAGGACATTCTGAGATGCAGTCTGCAGCCACGCAGCCCCCCCCTCTGTGCTTGGAGGCCACATGGGGTGAGCAGGAGGGTGTTTCTTCCAGGTCTCACCCCTGCAGCCCCTACTCTCCCTTTCCTCCTCTGTAGTCAGGTAGGAACATGGTGGCTTCGTAAGTTTGAAGAGGCGGGAGCCCCTGAGCCATGTGACAACCTTGAACTTAGGCCACCGTGGTCAGGGTCCTTCAGCTCACGTTAGCCTGCCTTGGTTAAGGATAGTTTTTATAGTGGTAACATATGAAATGGTTGTTCTTTGTATATAACTGCATTATCTATTCATTATCTATGAATATTGTATAATATAGTGTAGTTAAAAACATACTGTATTTTTATACCATCACTAAAAGAGCAGATAAGAATAAGAGAAAGCTACTGGAATTCTCACAAATTTCTGAGAGATGTGTTCACTCTAGAACCGTTGGTAAGGATGAGTGTGGTAAGTGATGCTGGCCCAGCGCCTAGCGCCAGCCAGGCGGCAGAGTTGTACGATCCTGGCAAACGAGGTAGAATCAGTCCTCTTCTCCTATGTTTCTGGTTTTTTGCTTTTCTCAACACGAGGTTTCTCTATGTAGCCCTGGCTGTCCTAGAACTTGCCTTGTGATTCACCTGCCTTCGCCTCAGGAGGGTTGGGATTACCCAGCCAGCTTCTTCCTCCTTATGTCCATTCCAGGGATTAAGGCCAGGTCACCCTCCAAGCTCTCTCACTGACCCTCCCGTTATTTTCATCTCTGTTAAAAATTGAGTTATGAGACAGGTTCTTCCTCTCCACTTCCCGGTCGCCATAGACCCTTCTTCGTAGGCGCATAGAAAGTGGCGCAGGTGAATTAAGCTGGGAGCTAATTGTGTGGGAGAACCTGATTTCCAAGATGTCCCAAGGCAGACAGCTGCCATGGTTCATTTTCAGTCAACCCTTGTCGGTTGAAGAGTCACCGGTGTCCCTGTCGTGCACTGCGTGTTGGGGTGCGTAAGAAGGGGGTTATTGGAAGAGCACCTGTGGTTAGCTGACGTTTTTCCAAGCTGTCCTTGGCGTCTCTTCTGTAAATCTGTCCAGACAAGCACAGTTTCCTGTGTAGCATGGCATCCACAGGGCATCTCTCATAGGTCTTGATCATAACTGAGCTTCCGCCAGAGCGAAGGATGTCATTGAAGACTTGGCCATCACAACAGCCATGATGCTTGGTGATGAATCTGCCACAGCTCTGTCTCCCCAGGGCTCCACCACTATGCTAGATAGAACGTGGGTAGAAGTCACAGCATGAAGGAAAGGGATTGCACTCAATGCGAAACGCCCTGTCCCAGGCTGGCGAGTTGTCGTGATGGATTCATTTCGAAGTTCTGCAAGTTAGATTATCTTGAGGTAATGAGGGCAGCACGGAAATGTGCAGCCAGGGCTCCCACTGGTGGGAAGGCAGAGGCTCTGTGGAGGAGGCTCAGACCCCAGTCAGGTGATCGGGAGTCGGGTCCCAGCTCTGCCACCTCTGTGGGTCTTAGTTTCCCTCTCTTCTGCCACCCTCCCTTGACAGTGCGCGGGGCTAATCCAGCCCTACCTCGTCAGAGGAGTGCGGCATTCTGCATCAGATGCTGGGAATGTTGGCAGCAGAGGGGGAGCCATCTGAAGTGTGGCGATTTAAGCACTCGGTCCAGATTTGATGTCTGCCCATTGTATTAGAGAGCTTGGCAGGAGTGCCCACCTATTGTGCAGATGCCCGTCTCTCTTTGTGGGTCTCTTGTGCCCTGAGTATTTATGTGTAGCTGTGTCCTGCCAGGCTTGCCTTGTAAGTGTGCCCATTTTCACGTCTGCTGAGCTACCTCCATCAGCGAGGAGCAGCCGCCCTCCAAGCCGCTGCCTGGATCCTCTTTAATGATACCATGACAGGGTGTGCTGACCCATGCCCGCCGGGCTTCTCTGAGCTCAGACTGACCCTTCCCGTGTTCTGTGTGACTCGTGGAATTCATGGAGGTGAATTAACGTGAACCCCTCCTGCCAAAAGGAGGAGACTCGGGAGGCCTGGGTCTCATTTGTGTGTTCTGCCTATTGGTTGTTCATAAAAAGCCCTGTGTATAACTGCAATCCCAAAAGTGAGAACTGGGGCTTAGAAAACTAGATTGACTTCCTGAACTTCCGGGCTGAATTGGAGACTCTGTTCTGAAGGGATCTTTGGCCCTTGGAAGCATGGCAGATCCTAATTAGAGCTGCACTGGATGGTGTTGCGCGACTAGTGACAGGAACCAAATGGCTAGAAGACCAGAGATGCATGCAGATGCACATATGTGGTGATCAGAGGCTGACCATGAGTCTTTTTTTCAGTCCCATCCACCTTGTTTGTTGAGACAAGGCCTCTCACTGACCTGGAACTTGCAAAGTAGGCTAGGCTGCCCAGCGAGCCCCAGTGAGCCCCAGCAAGCTGCCAGTTTTTCTGTCCCCAACACTGAGATTTTAAACCCGCCTCCATGCCTAGCTTCTGCATGTGGGTCCTGGGTACTAAACTCATGCCCCCTATGCTTTCGTGGCAAGCACTGTACTGAGCCCTTGTCTACTTTTGAGTCAAAATCTCACTCGAGAGCCCAAGATGATCTTGAACTTGTTATTTTCCTGTGGCAGCCTTCTGAGGGCTGGAATTAAAAGTGCAGCCGCCACACCCATCTGGGGCTGTATTTCGTGCAAAGGCCGCTGTCTTCGTTCCTTTTTCTGTGCTGTGTAGTTCAAGGATTTAGTCCGTCATGACAGGGAAGCCACAGCAGCAGGGAGTCATAGTGTCTACACAGTGCGGAGACGGAGCAAAGAACACTGCCTGCCCTGCACCCCTCTTTATTCTACAGTCTGGGGCCCCAGCCCAGGCAGTGGTGCTGCCTGTGTTTAGAACAAATCTTCACACCTATTCAAGATGCTCCTTCTCAGGACTTTCCACGGGCTAATCTAGTCTAGATAATTCCTGAGTCTCCTACGTGATCCTAGACCCTGCAAAACTGACAGTCAACACAAACCATCACACAGACCAAATACATCCATGGTTGCTTGGGTACCCACGCTCAGGGGAGCCCTTCTTCTTCCCCATCTCTCAGAGCCCGTGTCCCCAAGGACCACTTGGTTCCTGCCAAGTGTCATCTTCCAAATCTGTGTCTTGGGTTCCTCCACTGACTTCAGGTTCTTGTATAGATTTGCTGATTGGATAGATAAACTGTATTTCAACATAGGCAGCTTATATCCAAGAGATACCTTAAAAGTTAGCTTGACCTTGTAGGTCAGACTAGGTATGGTTGGCAGGAGGATGAAGGTGTGGAACAGTGGAACAGGGTAGCAGGTGCCAGAATAGACTCACGGCTACACAGCAATTGAATTTTAAGGAAAGGGGCCGTGATCTTGGATGGGGAAGAGTGCTGTTTCAGTGGGCGCTCTGACAACTAAAAAGCTGTATGGGGAAAAAACTTACTACTATGTAAAAAAAAATTAATTTAAATGAACCATAAACTGAAATGTATGGCTAAAAGCAGAGAAGGAAATATTTCTGACAAGCTAGAAACATGAGCTGTAGATTAAAATTATGATTTAAGTGGTTCTTGTTTAGTTTTTTTTAAAAAAGAAGAAGAAGAAGAAGAAGAAGAAGAAGAAGAAGAAGAAGAAGAAGAAGAAGAAGAAGAAGAAGAAGAAGAAGAAGAAGAAGAAGAAGAAGAAGAAGAAGATTTGTTCTTCACGGGACACATGAATGCTCCCCAAAGCCTGTTTCTGCCTTCTGAGTTTGTCGTGACCTGACTTTCAGCCACGGAAGAGGCGCACTGTGTGTCTGTCCCAAGGATTCTCACATTAGAGTTTGTTGGTGCCGGCTGAGCCCCTCCCCAGTGTGAACTGTCCAGTTTCAAAGTCGCAATCATGCTGGGATCAGGAAGTACACCCAACAACTTCGTACCTTCTCTACGTCACGGCAAACAGCAGGGAGTTTTCAGGGTTACAGGCTGTGGCTGTTTTGAACCCCACTTGGATTTGGTTTACTTAAGCCACCAAAATATTTTTTTAACCTTGTTCTTAATTAACCTTTTAAATTAGAAAGCTATTTTTTCTAGTTTTACTGTTTTCCTTTTTCCCAGGGAGTGAGCTAAATTAACTGTCCAGTTAATTTTTAATGCATATTTATTCACTCATTTATTTGACATTTATTTAGATTTATTGGGCATTTGCTCTGCACGGGGCATTATCCCCGGTGCTGGAGAGGAATGAACGACAGAGCTCTGCCTTCGGTACTTCCAGAGGGAGACAGAAGTTGTCCAGCTGGTTATAGCCCACACCTGTGGCAGGCTGCCTGCTTCTCTGAAAGAGACCTTTGGACATCTGTCTTTCAGGGAATAATCCTTTTGCGTATTTGTCGAGTTGTGAATTAAGCATAGCTCTAAAATCTCTAATTTCAGTTACAGACATGCATTATTCATCAGATATTTATGAAATCCACATCTGACTCAAGGTGAAGTGTATGGTGCAGAAACTGAAATCCGTTTCAGCCGCGCTTCAGAACGTCTGCTGTTGCTGTAACAAATCGCCTGTGACTCCAACCTTACCGAGAACATATTTGGTTTATAGTTGTAGAGGTTGGGGAGTTTATGACCATGTCTTGTATTCGGTGAGGCCTTCTTGCTGTGATAACATGTAGAGGGTGTCACATAGCGTGACTCGTCAAGAGCACCGTTTGAGTCTCCTGAAGCCACTAATGCCATCGTGGGGGCCCCACCCTCATTTCATCCTGACTGCTTCTTAAGTTCTCCCTTGGTAACGCCAGCAGCAATGAGCCTCTGACTCCTGAGCGCGGGAAGACACATCCGAACACAGCAGGCCTCCTCGTCAATGGCCTGCAATGTCGGACTTGGAGGATGTGTGTGCCATCGGACTTGAGCTTGACAAGAGGGACTTCATTGTCCCCTCGTCCCTCTGCCCTCTGTCCCAAATGCTTGAGCACCAGGGCTCTGTCTCCGGAGGGATGAGACTCCTTTGAGCCCCTGTCCTGGCAGGTCCTGTGTAGTGACCGGGTGTGGCCGTCACACTCCTGTCCTGAAAAGAAACCAAGCACAACACAAGTCCCACACCCTCTGCCCCACGTCCTGGGGCTCGAGGCACCATCTACATGACACGTGTTTCAACTTTGTGGAGAATCGTTCTAGAGGAGCCACCCGAGTTCCATGGAGCATGTGGGGAATTGGAAGAACATGTGCCAGTCTATCCTCCAGCTCTGGGGAGGGTACAGCCGACACCTGTCCTGTGTACACATTCCCAGGGCCTTACCCAAGCCTCTCCCGTCCCTCCAGGCTGCTGTGGGAACCCCCAGGGCTGTGTGATGGTGTCTCACATTTTCCGCATCCAGACCCTGCAGCAGCCGCAGGTCTGTTCAGCGCTCCCCTGAGTCACACAGGCCAAGACCCTCGTGCTCATCAGTGACCCCAGCTGTCTCTCACGAGCCAAGGACACCATCAAATTCTATTGGTTCCACTCTCAAAACACACCCATGCATCCGTTCCCTCATCAGCCAGCACAGCTACCCACATGGCCTTCCTTCTCTCACCTGCCCCACCACACCACCTTCTAGCTGGTGGCTCCAAGTCCGTCATACTCCAGTGAGCTCATTTAAAATGTGAGTTACAGCTTGGACTGTGTGTGTATGTATGTGTGCATATATGTGTATGTATGTATATATGGTGTGGACATGTGTGGATATGTGTAACATGAAGGGCCTGCTTGTCGGGGTTTTTTGTCCTGCCCAGTTCCCCAGCCATTTAGTCCCAGAGAAAATCACACAGAGGTCTCCATAAGTTACAAACTGATTGGCCTATTAGCTCAGGCTTCTTATTAGCTCTTGTAGCTTATATTAACCCATTATTCTTATCTATGTTAGCCACATGGCTCAGTACCTTTTTCAGCGGGGCAGGTCACATCCTGCTTCTTCGGTGGTCTGGGCAGGACTGGGGAGGGATGGGTTTCCTCCTTCCCAGCATTCTCCTGTTCTCATTGCCCCACCTTTACTTCCTGTCTGGTTGTCCCACTTCCTGCCTGGCCAATCAGCATTTATTTAAAACATGATTGACAGAATACAGACAATTTTCCCGCACCAGATATGTGTATGTATATGTGTGTGCATGTATATATATATATATATATGTGTGTGTGTGTGTATCTGTGTATATACATGTGTGTATGTATATATGTCTGTGTATGTGTGCATACTCATACATATTCAGGCTAGCCTCGAACTTGAAATCTCCAGCCTTAGCCTCCCGAGTATAAAGAACACATGTAACACCACACCTGACTCATTTTTGTGTCTCATTTCATTCTTCATAAAACCCAAAGTCCTTACTGTGACCTTTAAACCCCTGACCCTGTCCCTAAGCACAGATAACCATGCTCCTGTGACCTCCCAAGGTGGGCTTCAACCTCTGTGATCACTGTGTTTCTAAAACCTACCCAGGGCCTCTGGCCTTGCTCTCTACCTTCAGACACCTGCTTAGACTTTCTTCTGCTCTCAGAGGAAGGCATGTCAGAGCAGGCTTCCTGGCCACTCAGGCCCACCCCTTGTCCCTCCCCACCTTGTTCTTTGCCGGCCCCTTACTCTGCTTTTGTTTGCCCTAATTAACCTGTTTAGCTGCCCCCTGCCCCAGAATACACACAGTAGAATAGCAGCCCCTGGGGCAAACAGGGTATCTATTCACCCTAACCACCCCCAGAGCCTGGGAGGGGCTGGCACATGATCCACCTGTGCCCCAAGGAACTCAAGGTGGCCCCTCAGGAATAGTCGCTCCAGAGAGGGCAGAGGGACAAAGCTGTGCCACATGGGTGCCTGGCTCTCCTGAGCAGGAACAGAAGCACCATGGCTGTGACGGGCTGCAAGGCTTCTAAGCAGCCATACTCAGCGAACCCCACAGCAGCCCTGTGCAGGAGCAGCGCCCTCTTAGTAACAGTGAGGGTGAAGCATGACAGTGAGAGAGGACGGGGGTGGGGGGCAGCCTGTCACAGTTTGTGACTAGGTAGCTGCTGTCCTCGCCCGAGTGTGCCCCCCGCTCCCCGGTATGGCTAGTGGCAGAAACAGACACAGCCCTCCTCACACAGGCTTTCCTTGCAGTTTCCTGGTCCTGTTCCCAGCTACTGGGCCAGCTGATGTGGCTTCACTGCTTGGGAGCAATGTTGTGGGTAGTGGGCATGCCTCTTACCAGCTGTGCGACTCCAGATGAGTGACTTGCTCATCTGCCAATGGGATGAGAACGCCCCCCACCCCGCCCCCGTCTCGAGCACTGTAGATGAAATCACCAGTCGTACCTCACGCAGGGCTGTTGAAGTAAAATCTGTGCATGACCATCCTCTCCTGCTCCGCATTAGGCCGAGTCACACGACCGAACGGTCAAATGTCCATGGTTCCTGTGGCCCCACTGTCTCTGTGATGGACGGTTGATAAGCAGGTGGCAGCTGTCGGTCCTCACACAGAAGCCAAAGCCTGATTTCCAGCTGCGACAGAAGAAAAGGCTGCCTGTCCCCAGGGCTTACTCCGGGGCCTGCAGAACCCCTCCCCACACAGGTGCCTTTTACCAGGGTCCCCTCATGGGTTTTGCTGTCGGTAGCTAGTTATTGGGAAGGGCTTGGAGACTAGGATTGCCTTTTGCTATTGTTCAGAGCAAGGTCACCAGTGCAGGCCCTGGAGTCCAGAGACCATTCACCTTCCCTGCTTGTAGGTGCCCCATCCAGTCTCTACGCCTGCCAGCCGTCCACCTGAAACTACTTTAGGCTCCTGCCTCCTCTGTGGGTGCCACAGTGTGAGGCCTGTGCTCTGTCCACCCTGCCAGCCTGTGCTTTCCAGCTGTGAAGAAGATACCTTATTCTGACCTGCCTTATTTTCTTTTTTATCTCTCTGCTTTTTCTTTTTTTTTCTCTGTTAAACTATGGTGACAGCGGGTGGCACAGTGAGGTTACCGAAGCCACAGAAACGGCCCCCGTTCCACATGGCCCGTGGCACCCACTTGTGTGGCTCATCCCAGTCAGCCTCTCCTGCTGGCCATTTTCCCCCGTCACTCTATTTTTCTCTCACATGGTAAAATCCCACCTAGGGTGGGTTACATTTAATGGGGTGAGAAAAATCTACACGGTAGAAGCGCAGTTACAGGTGGGGCCAAGCGCCTTCCTCCCGGGAGGGTGAGCCATTTTCTCCTCTCTGGCTCCCACACGGGGAAAAGCTATACAAAAGAACCCTTTCTGTGTTTGATGTATGGCTTTTCAAAAACAAACTCTTCGTGTTTTTTTATTTTTTGGTTCCTACCTCTTGGCCGACCCAGCAGGAATTTGGCAGTCTGCTGGGCTACTTCTCACAAACGTGAAGAGCTGCTTCTCTGCAGGTCCCAGGTCAGGGGTGCTGGGAATTCTAGATGTGCTGTGATGCTGCCAAGCCGCCTGGGTGCGTGGGGCGAGGGTCTCTGGACTCCAGGGCCTGCAGGGCAAGAGGCTTAGCAGTCGTTGGTACCCAGCAATAAGGATGGAGTTTGTTCAGTGGCCCCTGCTTCTTGGTGTATGTTTGAATGTTTTGTATTCTTCAGAGTATTTCGGGGGTTCCATGAAGCATGACGGGGTGTGTGAATTTTATTTGGGGCAAACCTGTTCATTGCTGTTTTCTGTTGATGTTTATGATTCATGCTCCAGAAGATTGTGATAAGTCCGTCTCACCTGCGAATACAAGCCCCCGTCAGTGGCAGCACACCTCCATTTATTGTTTAGTTCTGTTTACCAAGGACACCAGCACCTGGCTTCTCTGCTTCGAAAAGCAGAGTCATGTCAACACTCAGTCGATGGATAGCCCCACCGATGTTCTGCTCGTTTCACGGTTGTTTGCAATGGGGGAGTATCCCAAAATCCTTCCATCTTCTGCTGACTGGAACACAGGTTCTCCGTGGGCTGACCAAAGTGCCTCCCTATTAAAATGGGGGTACAGCAGAAGGGCCTCCCCATTGCCGGTGTCTCAGCAAAGCAGAATGGAGCGTGTTTGCTGTCTTCTGCAGTCTTCCATGTAGGTGAGCAGAAACGTAACAAAAGGCAGCTGAGGAGGGGCGGAGGATGTGGCTCAGATGACAGAGTGCTTGCCTGGCGTGCAAAATGCCCTGGGTCCCTTCCTTAGCACTGCAGCACATAAAGCGGTGTGAACACCTGTGACCCCAGCACGTGGGAAGTGGAGATGGAAAGGTCAGAAGTTCAAGGTCCTCCTTAGCTACAAAATGAGACCCGCCTGGGCTACCCAAGATGGTGTCCGGCTTCCTGAGTTTACTCTAACTGTGGCCTGGATGCAGTGGTGTCTGTTCCCCTTCACCTCAGTGTGATACCCTGGGTTCAGTCCCCTGTACTGCAGGGAGGGTAATGGTGTTCCTCGTGACTCAGGGAGCTACTAGGGATGGGTATTTTTGTTGCCTTTTTTTATTAGGATAATAATAAGGTACCCAGTTGCTAGGGAGGAATGCTACCCTCCAGTCTACTAGAGTGTTCCCAGGCTAAGGCTGCGTTCTGACTCCTCACCCCTCAAACAGGGTGCCTCACAAAAACAACAAAATCCAACTATTAGCAATCAAAGAATCCAGCCAGGTAACCACTCCCTCCCCCGCAGCCTGTAGGAAATATGAGTTATTCGTCTTTACCAAAGGAGTTATTCATCGTCACTAAATGTTCCTTTGAGTTTTTATAACTTTAGGATCCTTTTAATAACACACTCGTTTTGTATAATAATATCCAACTGTAATGCTCTGCACCGCCTCCTGCCAGCCCTGCCCGCCAGCCCTCCTCTCTCTCCCCACAGGCCTAGTCTGTGGCAGGAACTTTAATCTTCCTCTTTGCATTTTAATGCTTATCGTAAAAAGCCTTATGAGGAGTTCCAGGCAGTTTCATTTTGTGAAAAGCACACCCGGCAGTCTCGGTTTCCTTAGAATGCTAAGCTCCGTTTATGGCTTCCAGCTTTATGAGGGTCATTTGGTGGGCCAGTGTGGGACAGTAGGTCCCGAGGTGTGTCAGCACCCAAGGCCCACTAGGGAGTCCACGGGTGTCCTCTCCCTTGACAAAAGGTTTCTGTGTCGTGCTAGTGTTTGCTGTGCTTCTGTGTGTGCATGAAAAGCCCGTCCTCTGTGGACGGTGAGCACGCCCACTCCTCTCTGCTAGGTGAGTGGCTTCCTCGAGGATACTCTTCATCAAAGATGCCTCACCAGGCATGTAGCCTGGGGACAGAGAGGATCCAGCATAGCATGGTTTCAGGAAGGCAAACATGTCATCTCTAGGAAGTACCTCTTTCGAGGGCAGTGGTGGCACCAGAGTTTTCTAGAAGAGAGGGAGATGAATGAATTGCACTGCCTCAGAATGGAATAAACTCCAAACGTGAGCCAAACCAGCGGCGGGGAGGGTCGGGTGTGGGGAGCAAGGGAAAGAAAATCTTGGCTCCAGAGTGTTCTTGGGAGAGTGTCCCCTACGGGAGAGCATTTACATGAAAGAATTTGTCACTAGGAGAAAGTTTCCCTGAGAGAGCTTGTCCCTAGTGGAATGATTCCACGGAAGACTGGAGAACATGTTCCAGGGAGAGTGTTTCCCCAGGAACCCTCATGCTTTAGGGGCTGCTTCCCACCTGCCGTTGGCACAGGTCCCCTGGGATCTTTTCCACATGGAGACAGTCACATCCACCCTTGACACTGATGCATTGGATGGCCTTGTGGGTGTCTTCATAGGACATCCTTCTGAGCCCTGTTTGGTATAAGGGCATTCAAGGCTTTTTTTCTAGAATAGCCTTGAACTGGAAGCTCCTCAGACACACAGGAAGAGGACCTTGAGTAAGGTGGCCTCTGTGAGACTCTGTGAGAGTGCTTTCTTTTCCAGGAGAGGTACGGCCCAGAAGCCTGTCATGTCATCAAGAGGAAAGTCAGAGGCATGAACAGCTGCGGCTAGGGACCAAAGTGTGTCACATTCTCGAGTCAGTGTTTATCAACAAGGAGACCAAGTTCAGCATAGTAGGTGCCTTCAGTAAAGCATTCCACAAGGATGTCCAAGCCAGCAGCCCATCACTGGCCGAAGGGGCAAGGGCCTGTCTCACGGCCCCATCTCTGGCCAGAAGACCAGCCCCTCCCTGCAGGTTAATCCCTGGTGAGATTAAAGAAGCCCTGGGTGCTCTGGGGAAGCTTCCAGAACCAAGCTTCACCAGCTCCTGAAGTGGGGATGGCAGGGTCAGCACTGTTTCCTGTTTGACAGGAACACACCTATCAAAAAGCCCAAGGCCGTACTGTCGGTTTCTCCTGGTAAGCCCTCCCTCTGCAAAGGGCCAAATCCAGCACTCTGTGCATGTTGTCTTAGCCTTCACCACCATCACAAAAAGGAGCTGTACCATCTGGACCTGTCACTGTCCTCCTTCAAATGGCCCGTGTGACCGTGTTGCTCCTCTTGCCCCCTGTGTCCTTCAGCGAGAACCCACTCTGCTTCTGTTTCACCGGATTCTTTCACAGAGCTAGCAGGTCTTTTCAATTCATAAGAATCTTGTAATTGATATTTGTTATTTTAAAAATGTGCACCCTGGGGCTGGCAGATGGCTCAGTGTGTAAAGTGCTTAGGTAAAGGCCAATGTGGCCACACATGCCTGTAACCCTAACACTCAGGAGGTGGGGCCAGGCAGCTCCCGGAGGCCCATGGCCGACCAGCCTAGCTGCAGGGTGAGCTCTTGGGTTAGTGGGCAAGTCGATCTCAAAGAACAAGGTGCAGAAGTAATTGAGGAAGACTCGCAGATTCTTTGGCCTGCACACAGGTGAGCACACACAGACACACACACACACACACACACACACACAGAGTTATTGTTTTGTGTGTTGAGGATACCTTTCTTCCCCCATTTTTTTTTGGGGGGGGGGCGGTCGGGGCGGGGAAAGAAAATGAAATAAAATGCAAGGGAAGGATTTATGTATTTGATTGGGGGAGGGGAAATTAATCTTCTCATAATAGTTTTTAAATTAAGTTTCATATGGTCCAAACCCTTTCCTTTCCACCCCTCCTCTGATATTCCCTCTCTCATTAAAGCTTGGGTTTTGATGGCATTCGCAGGGAAGCTGATTTACTGGAATACAGACGCTCTTTGGGTCTTAAGTTCTGGAACATTCCCAGTGTGTCTGAACCCAGGTTTCAGATTTTACTGGCATTTTGTTGGCAGGGCTGTCTTTGGAGCCCTTCCTTATTTGAGTATGTTTCCTGACACCTTTAGCAGTATGGTACTGTGTGTTTTAAGTTTTAAAAAAGAGAGAGTGATTTTAAATAGAAAAGCATTTACAAACACAGACGGAGGCCTAATTCTAGGATGTCAAGCATAAGAAAAAGGCAGTCAGGTCTCAAGAATGGACAAGTAGACACACTTTATTTTTAAAGGGCAGGAAAAGACAGGAGGAGGAAGCTGTTTCTGGAAGCCCCAGCTGTGTGGACTCTCCTCTCCCTGTTGAAGCAGGAGGGAGAAGGCAGTGGTCAGTCCCTCCATCCCTACACTGGACTGTGGTCAGTACCCCCAGCCCTACACTGGACTGTGGTCCGTACCTTCATCCTCACACTGGACTGTGGTCAGTACTCCCAGCCCTACACTGGACTGTGGTCAGAACCTCCATCCATACATTGGACTGTGATCCATATTTCCAGTGCTACAGTGGGAGTCACAGATGGACTCAGGGCCTAGCCTGAAGGAAAACCTTGCAGACATAAAGGGAGGCTGTTGGGAATGACCCGGGATGGAGATGCCTCTAGAGATGGCCCCAGAATGACACACCAACACCTGGGTCTGAAGGGACAAAGGGGAATTTCCCAGTATTTCTCAGTTGGATGGGAGCTGGTAAGATTGCTGAGACCTAAGTTTAATACCGGGGGAGAAAGCAGCCCTGGGTTCAATCCCTGGTATCCATGGGATGGGTGGAGCAAGCCCATAAGTTGACTTCCACACTTATGCATGCACACATAAACATTTTAAAACAAAATAAATTGTTTTAAAAAATAGATGGGCAGGAGCATCTCTGTGAAGTCATTGCCTCTTGGCCTACTGTCTCCTCTTCACCTTGGCACCATCCTGAGGGACACAGGAAATCAGGTGGAGACACAAGAATAAAAAAAGACAGGATGCTCGATGTGCTCTCTGTAGATGACATAGTGGCGTGCCAGGGACCTGAGGACCAGTGGCTAAACTCTACTCAGACAGCAGAAGAGATCAGTGAGGGAGTGGAGTGGAATGTCCCACCAACGTCGAACCCAGACGAAGTCAGACTCGTAGGGTTGGAGAGATGGGCAGAAAGTGGAATTGGCCCGGAGGGGATGGAAAGTAACCATTTGAATGAGTATCTGTTCCAGCTTTGGATTCAGAACCAGGTTTGGTTCCTGGGGCCGCCAACCCAGCATGTCATGGAGCAAAGCCCTGCATTGAAGAAAGAGGCCCCTTGTCCCGAGGCGCTAGAAGCCGAGCTGCTGTTAAGCTTCCTCGCCACACTCTCTCTGTGCCGCTTTCTCCTGGCAGAGCAGAGCCTGAGAGGAAGGAGGCAGGGTGGGAAATCCTTCCCGGGGATTGCCCTGTAGCGGAGATGGGCTTGAGGTAGAAAAGGGCTGGACCGGGGCCTGAGCGGGAGGGTGGTGTTTCCCTTTCTAGAAGAAACTCGTTCCGTGAAACTTGCTTTGACCACCCAGGTGCTTCAGAAACTCCTTGGCTCTGTAGCTGAGGGAACTCATTATTTTATTATTTTATGTAAATTCATTGAGGAGAAGTTGGCATGTTTGAAACAGAGCTTCCGTGGGAGAGGCCTTGCCTGGTATGGTCACTGCCATAGATTCAATCCCCAGCACCACCAAAAATAAACTAAAAAAAAAAAAAGCTTTGTTTCCTGGGAAATTGCTCAGTAGATAGAGTAGTTGTCTAGCATCATGGAGTCCTGGGTGTGATCCACAGAGCCATAGCTCAAGTCTGGTCCTCTATGCCTGTAATCCCAAGACTCAGGAGGATCGGAAGCTCAAGGTTGTCCTCAGCTACACAAAGAGTTTAAAGCCAGCCTGGGCTACACATGAGACCCTGCTTTAAAGTTAGGGGAAGAATTTGTACAAAGCCGAACAAATAACATCCCAGGTACATAGGGCAAAGGAAATGAACTAGCATTTAAGTTTTGAAATTTTAAGTATTTCAGTTGTTTAAAAAAAGATTCCTTGCCGGGTGGTGGTGGCGCACACCTTTGATCCCAGCACTTGGGAGGCAGAGGTAGGTGGATCTCTGTGAGTTTGAGGCCAGCCTGGGCTACAAGAGCTAGTTCCAGGACAGGCTCCAAAAGCTACAGAGAAACCCTGTCTTGAAAAACAAAAAAAAACAAAAAAAAACAAAAAAAAAAACAAAAAAAAAATTCCTTTATCAAGTTTAGGAATAAGTATACAGAACTTTCCAGTAGGAACTTTTAACCCCCAGGACTGTTAAACTTACACAGATACATTTTAAGAAACTAATAGTGTTCCTACCTTTACATCTTACTGATGGAACTTGACTTGAGAGGCTGAGGCAGGAGAATCTCAAATCCAAGGCCAGCCTGGGCTATAAATCAAGACCCCCAAAACAAAACAGCAGCTTTCTGCAGTGAGCTGGGCCAGCCTTGGTCTGTGATGCCCCCAACACCCAGACTTCTGCTTCCTCAGCTGTAAAATATGACCACATGGTCATGACTACTGGGACAATTGTTGGGACATTTAAGGGTTGCCTCAGGAAAAGGTACCCTAGAATTACATACTGTCCAGAACCTTGAAGACTGCTCTGAAGGTCTAGAGAGCCATTCTTTCTGCGTAGTTGAAGCTACCCCTTCCCTGTGGCTCAGCGGTTCACTTGTTTTTGAGATCTTAGAGAAATCTAATTGGGTGTGAAGACGTCACTGTGTTACTAGCATGCTAGCTTTTGGAAACCAGCCATATTGAGGTCACAGGCCCTATAAGCAAAGCTATGTGCGTGCAGGTAAAATGATAGCTTGCTTGTGAAATCTTAGAGACGTGGTAATTCTCTAACTTACACAATGAAGGAATTCAGTAAGGGGGCAGAATATAAGATTGGCCTATAGAGATCAACTTATTTTAATATGCATAATAACAATAAAGTGATAGTGTTTGTCATAACAATGAACATGATAGAAGAAATGTATTTGAACAGCATAATACTCCTCGCTCACAGGGCAACTTGGCTTCACAAACATTTCAGTTCTCAAATTAATTTAGAAAGTGTATTTATACAAAGCAAACAAACAAAAACCCTCAATATCTAAAAAGGCATGAGGAAATCATGCCCAGAAAATACCAATGAGGAGGACTGGGCTTGCTAGACCTTAAAACATGATTGATAACTAAAACAGTGTGATATTAGCACTAACACAGTGATGAACACAGCGTGACATCAGCACTAATGCAGTGCTGATATCAGCGCTAACAAGCTGTGATATCAGCGCTAACACAGTGTGACGTCAGCACTAACACGGTGTGATGTCAGCACTGATACAGCGATGAACACAGTATGACGTCAGCATTAACACAGTGTGACGTCAGCACTAATACGGTGATGAGCACAGTATGACGTCAACACTAGCATGGTGTGACATCAGCACTAATACGGTGATGAACACAGTATGACATCAGCGCTAACAAGCTGTGATGTCAGGACTAACATGGCATGGCATCAGCACTAACACGGTGTGCTGTCAACCGTAACATACTGTGATGTCAGCCATAACATACTGTGACGTCAGCACTGACGTGGTGTGACGTCAGCACTAACACGGTGTGACGTCAGCACTGGGGTGCAGATGGATGCCAACAGATTAGGATTCCCTTTCAGAAACAGCCCAGTACCTTAGACAGAACACAAGAAGAAGGGTTCAGATCCCCACGGCAAGGGTAGGATGTCTACTGACGAATGACTTCCTAGCAAACGGTTTTGAGACGAGTTGACAGGCATTGGAAAAGTATAAAACCAGACCTGTACCAGAACTTTTTTCGTATACAGGAATGAACTCTAAATGGACCAGGACTCTAAAGCTTAAAAATGAACGTGCTCAAACACAAGAAGCAAGTGAATTCCTGTATGACTTGGGGGTGGGAAAAGAGTCTCTAGCCACAATGCGAAAAAAAGAGGTGCAAAAGGGAAGAGGTTGATGTATCTGACACCAAAAGAAATTAAAAATTTAATAGTTTCTTGGTAGACTATAAGCTAAATCCAATGTTAAATAACAAGCTAGAAGGAAATACTTGCAGTGGATAGCATAGATAACTTCCCAGACATATAAGGAACTCTTTAAGTGGGCAGAAGACATGCACAGTAGTAGCATGCACACATATGCACGCACATGCGTTGCAGACCACCAGTGAAGATGTGGAGAGGGAGCATCATGTCTAATTGGTGCAGAGCAGGGGAGTCTGCCGGATCTCACAAAGTCGCAGCACACTTGCTCTCTGACCAGCATCCCACTCTAGCCCTTGTTCTGTGGATGCAGCCCCCGCAGTGCCTCCACACAGTGGTCGCGGTGTGAGCACACCTTACTGATGAGCTAGCCATGGAGTACTGCGCCCACACGGCAGGAACAGGAGAAACTCTGACCGTGCCGAGTGTGCCCAGCCTGTCAGAGGAGAGAGAGAGAGACAGAGAGATGTAGGTCCAGCGTGGCAGCTTTCTCTAAGGGAGAGGGAAAATGGAGCAAGCAGGCATGGGCCTACCGTGTGCAGAGGAGTCCTGAGAAAATAAACCAGAGACCAACTGAGAGCTTACAAGATTGAGGGACAGGCTAGAAGGGCTGGAGGGTGAGGGAGAGTGACCCGTGACCTGTCTCAGAGTGTAGTCCTGTGGTGCTGTGAATGAGAATGGTACCCTAGGCTCATGCGTTTGAATACATGGTCCCCAGTTTGGGGAGGGTTAAGAGTGGGTTTGTTGAGGATGTGTCACTGGGGGAAGGCTTTGGGGTTTCACGAGATTCTTTCCACTGTGGGTCTCCCCTCATGGTTGTGGAGCAAACTGTGAGGTCTCAGTTCCCTCTCTACGCCATCATAGACTCAACCCTCTGAAACCTTAAGCCCAGTTCCATGCAGCGTCCTTGTGAAAGCTACTTTGGTCGCGGTGTCCTATCACAGTGGTAGAAAATAACTGAGGCCAAAGCTCTGGCAAACAACTTTCAAAAAATATAAAAGGAACAGTGATCGGAAGGAACTGAAATCATGATTACAGTTAAATCTGAGCAGACACGCTGGCCACAGTGGATGAAGGGATAAAGGACGAACCGAAGGAATCTGTAGACACCCTTTCTGCTTCTCCACCCCCGGCTGGAGAGGAACACAGAGCTCCAGGTGATGCGTCTGTTCCAGCAGGGTAAACCAGCCGCTCTGTAAACCCTGCACCAGTGAGTTGGGTTTTTTTTTTTTTAAAGAAGGCCTTAAAAAATAAAACGTTCATTTTATAAATAAAAAAAGGATTTGTACACTTCATTGGATGTAATTTTATCTCAATACAAAGTATAAATAGTAGCAAAGAAAATAGTTATAACTAGGTTTTTCCTCTCTGAGTGCTCCTTAGGATTCAATTCTAGAAGCTCAGTACATAGTTACTAAGACAGAAGGTTTGAGAAAAATAAAGCTGCCATCCCTGGGTGTCGGGAATGCCTGATCACTGTCATTAGCGTCCGCTAGGCTCTGACACCATGGTAACAGAAGGCGTGGATCACTGTCAGCTCATTGCTGTCTTTACATGTATTTATCTGTCTTGTCTGTGTGTCTGTCTGTTTCTCTGTGTAACCCTGGCTGTCCTGGAACTTCTCTCTCCCTTTCTGTCTCTCTGTCTCTGTCTCTGTCTCTCTCTCTTTGTAGACCAGGCTAGCCTCGAACTCGGAGATCCTCCTGCCTCTGCGTCCCAAGCACTGGGATTAAAGGTGCGCCACCCTGTCCCAGTCATGTTTACTTTTAAAGCAGACCTTTTTATCTTAGTCCTAGAAATAGCTTTGAATAACTGGAAATAATTGACTTAGTGCAAAGATAGCATGTTTTTTACAAACAAATTTAAAAATAATTTTAAAATCAAGAGCTAACTAACCGTCTCAAGGGAAAGATTTAAATGACAAAAGCCCTCCTACTGTAGTTGCCACCTCTGCCTACTTTCCTTTGAATTTCCCAGAGGTTGAATAAATGCACGTGACCTTTGGATCTTGCTGTTTGGTGCACACCTCGGAGCCAGCATGCCTTCCGTGGTTCCGTGTGCCGTGTGTCGGAGCTGTCATTTTAAGTGACTACCAATTGTGTTTGTGCTCTGTCTGGCTAACTGTTCCTCTTTTCTGGTTTGTTGTTTTCCTAACTGGTGAGTGTGGCTGCTTGCGATGTCCGCAGAGTATGCTGCATCCCGGCTTCAGCGTTTGCTCACTCACTGTTTTCACTGGCCTGCCGTCCCAATCTGTATTTGTACCATTATCTTATCGACCATGTAAAAGTCAGGACAGTCTTGGCAGGGCACCCCTGCATACCATGGCATCCTCTGTAACCTGAGCACTCAGCATGGGGATTTATAGAGCTCAGGGAATTCGGACTCCAACAAACAGGGCTTTTTCTTCAGTGTCCCTGTTGGCACAACAGTGAGCATGCATAGCCCAAACCTTCTAGTTTGTAGCTTTACCATAAAATAAAACACACAGGCTGGTAGGTAAAGATTATGCAATCCCCAGCTTTTCCCTCTTTAGGGGCATCCAGGAAGGATGGAATGCATCCATGTTTGCTTTTTCTCTAAGCAGACTACAGCCACTTCATTTTCAGAAATGCAGCATTGACAAAGTTCATAAATGCTTCTTTGTCGGCTGTGCGGCTTGGCCCTCAGAGTTATCTCAGATAGCACAAATAAATCTGGCGGCCTCCAGTTGTCTCAAACAGGCATTAGCTCCTTCCTCCATTGTCTCCCTCCCAGAATTTCCTCTTGGCCTCAGCAGCACAGCCTCACTCCGCTCGTTAATAGACCCTGTTAAATGGTGCCAAACCTCTAGCAGCTCAGTGCATATGTTCCCTTAATCATTTCGCTTAGTTCTGGACATGGCGAGTGCTCCTGCAGCCCTGTCCCCACCCCTTCTATCGCTGGCTGTATGAAGCATGTGAACGTTTACTGTCCACTGTCCACATATTTAAAGAACATTCTAGACTACCCACCCTTCAGGGAGCTTCTGCAGTCTGCCCACCAAACACTAAATCACATCTTTTCCTGCTCCCTCATTCACCCCAGTCTGGGCATCAGGAATAGGACCTTTTAGAAAGCAAAACTTGGATGGGATGGGATCATAGGTAGATTCGTTTATCTACTTGTGAACTATTAGTTATGGACAATTTACATTGGTATAGATTCTTATATATTGATACATGTGTAAAATTATCTTTATATGAATTCTTGCATCCAATAAGATTCCTGAAACACAATGATAACTCTGCCACCGGACAGAGAGCCCTTCTTGGGGTTTTCGTTTGCCCAGCACAAGCAAAGGACATTTTATTCTTGGTGCACAGGGGTGGAGGGGCATACTCAACCTCAATGGGTTGCTCATAGTGTCTGAGAGGAATGCTGCAGGGTGTGTTCATGCACATTGGCACAGGCTGGCATTCCTCCCACTGCTGCAGCAGCCAGACCCTGCCCACCGTAGCCTCATGTCCGCTTATAGGCTTCTTCCCCTAAGCAGGTACTGCCCACCTTGGAGATGCAGGAGGGGTGGGGGGAGTGTTGATTTTAAGCAGTTTTCATCTCCTAGGGGCTCCTTTAGCCTGCAGAGAGGGCACAAGCTTGCTTTACAACAGTGGTTCTCAACCTTCCTAGTGCTGTGACCCTTAATATAGTTCCTCATATTGTGATGACCCCTCAACCATAAAAGTATAATTTTTTTTTCAAGACAGGGTTTTTCTGTAGCTTTGGAGCCTGTCTTGGAACTGGCTCTGTAGACCAGGCTGGCCTCGAACTCACAGAGACCCACCTGCCTCTGCCTCCCGAGTGCTGGGATTAAAGGCATGCACCACCACCGCCCAGCATATTTTTGTTGTGATTTCATAACCATAATTTTGCTGTTATGAATCGTAATATTTGTGTTTTCCAATGGTCTTATGGTGTAAGAGGTCCTTCTGTATTTGGGTTGCTTTCATTGGTTAATAAAGAGACTGCCTTGGCCTTTTGATAGGGCAGGACTTAAATAGGTGGGGAAAAGAGAACAGAATGCTGGGAAGAAGACAGAGAGGGAGCCGCCACCATGAAGCTGCAAAGTCAGACACGCTGAATCTTTCCCGGTAAGCCACAACCTCATGGTGACACACAGATTATTAAAAATGGGTTGATTCAAGAGTGAGAGTTGGCCAAGAAGAGGCTAGATACAATGGGCCAGGCAGTGTTTTAAATGAATACAGTTTCTGTGTAATTATTTCGTGTGTAAGCTAGCCGGGCAGGACGGAAAAAGGGGCCCTGCGCCGGGTGGCTAGGAGTCAGGCTGCAGGACGGGGCCGCCGCTCCTCCATACTACAGGTCTTAGGCGACCCCTGTGAAAGGTTCATACACAGGCTGAGAGCCACTGCTCCAAGGGGTTCTGTCTTCCTGCAGGAGTGTTGAACTCTTCAGAATGACTTGTAATTTCTTGTTAGTACAGAATATGCCCTCTGCCCTGCTCAACCTCTGTCCTGCCACCAATGGTAGGTAGGTAGGTAGCTAGGTAGGTTGGTTGGTAGATACATACATACATACATACATGCATAGATACATTCATAGATACATGGATAGTTACATAGATAGATAGATGCATAGACAGACAGACAGGTAGATGCATAGATACATACTGCCCCCTTGCACTGACAGGAGAAGGCTTGGCTTTGACCTTTATTCCCTCCTCCTCTAAGCTATGTCTGCTCGGTGCCAGGTCAGCAACTGCTGGGATGTTAGAGAAGTATCTTAATACGGAAATAAAACGCAGAGAGCATAACTTGGAGGCAATGAAGTGGGGACTTTGTTGTGCGTGTGAGGCGTTTTCCTTCCTTCTTTTTGGAACCTAATATCGTCCAGTCAGGTAGAGGTGTGCGTGAGTGCACTTTGCTACTTTACTCCCAGAAAGAAGTTTGCATTCTTTTCAATGAAACTGTTTTAAAAGCAGAACTGAAGCCCAAATGGATCGAGGGTTCTTGGGAATTCGCAAAAGGTGTCGATTTATTTACTACAGTTAAAGCATAATTAGTTCTCAGGGGATGGGGCATCTCTTAAACGCTTTACTGCCAGCATGTTGGTTTTCTGGGTAATCAGAAACGTGTGCGAGTTCGAAGAGAAACTCACTGTAAGTAGAAACAAATGTCAGGCGTTGCCGTTGTCACTCAAAGGTAGAGACGATGTAAGGGAAATAACTTGAAAAAATCATCCAAGGAACTGTATCCTGATGCAGTCCAACTGCGCACAGCCAGGTGGCCTATCCTGCCCCTCTCCACTCTCTGCCCTGCGATGTCACCCTTGTTCTCGTTCCCACCAGAGGCTGTGAAGGGAAGCAGGACCCCTCCCTCTTTACAGCTCTGCAGCTCGCTGGGCCCTTCCTGGCTACCGCCATGCATATGCACACCCTCTTCCCTCCTCTGTCCGAGCTGTTGACCCTCCTCTACGTGTCTGTTCTACCTGACCAGTTTTTCCCACCGTTTGCAGGTTGATGTTTGAGATGCCACAGGAAATGGGTTTAATCGCCATTGCTGTTCGGCAGACCCAGGGCAAAGGTCAGTCATCGAAAATCTGTGAGTCCCCAGGCTGGAGAGCTCAATGTGTGCTGAACCCTGAGATGTCTTGAGTTGGAGTCTTTCCATTTTAATAGCCCTTCCCCAACCCTACCAGATGGGCCAGGAGGAAAGGAAAGAGAAGGCTAGACCAGACCTTAGCAGAACACACACATTCTCCCAGTCCATGGTTTGTTATTCATGCAGTATTTGCATTTGACGGCTGTCACACCTGGTAGCCTCTGTTCCCGGTACATCCTGCAGGTTGTGATGGAAACAGCTCTAAGACATTTAATCTCCTCGAGGTCCTCAGGAAGGGTCTGTTGGAGTCTGTAAAAAGTATCGCGTTCAGAGGCCTCCCACTCACCGTTCCCACCCAGCTGGCACCCAGCACCTGCTCAAGAGTAAGGGGCCAGTCTGGGTTTCCACCACGTTCAGATCACAGACCAAGAGTCAGCACCCTCCCAGAGCCGTGACGGGGCCAGCAAGACCCTGCCTGTGTCTGCAGGAGGCAGGAGGGGACTTTGCAGGGACATGGGTGATGCTCCTTCTCACCAGCCAGGCCCAGCCACATCCCCTCCTCACTCAGGGCAGAGATGGAAGTCTGCTGCTTGCCACTTCTTTGTTGGAACATAAGACAAAGAAGAAAAATACGCTGCATTAAAGCTATGAGATTTGATAGAATTTGATACATACACACATGCATATACAAACACACGCACATGTACTCACACACACAAACGCACACACAGACTCACACACATATACACACACAAACACATACACACATAAACACATACATACACACAAACATACACACACATATAAACAGTTCCCAGACTTCCTGATGCAGCCTCCCAAGTCCTCGGGTTACAGATACACACCACTCACGCCCACCAGAGGTGGTAGAGATGGTAGATTTCTTTAAAAGATACTTGAATTTTGATTATTTTCTCTTCCTAACTTCAGCTTTAAAGAACAAAACAGCAAACTAGGGGAACTGGACAAACTACATGGGTCCATGACAAGTAGCAGCTTAGAGAGTTACTGTCAGGGATCGTGTGTGCGTGTATGTGCGTGTGTGTGCGTGTGTGTGTGCGCGCGTGTGTGTGTGCGCGCGCCTGTGTGTGTATGTGTGTGCGTGTGCGCGCACCTGTGTATGTGTGTGTTTGTTTATTGAGTCAGGGTCTCTCAATGACCCTGGACTTTACCAATTCTAACTAGTCTAGCTTGCCAGTCCCTGGCTTCCCTTTGGCCTATATCCCAGGCATCCTCATGCCTATGTGGCAACCACTTTCATCAAACAGCCTGTCCAGCCCCATGCCGTCTGTCCAGCCCCACGCCGTCTGTCCAGCCCCATGCCTGCTGCAGATTCAAACTCAGGTTCTCAGGCTCTAAGTACTTTGCAGACTGAGCTATCTCTCCAGCCCCGAGGGACTGCTTTTTAAAAACAACCTAAATATCCAGGTAGTAGCCTGTAGCTCAGCCTGGGACTTGTGTAAAATGCACAAAGCTCCAGATTCAATCCCAGAACTGAAACAGTTTGAGGCCTGAGCTAACACTATTATTGCTAAAAGTGCAGCACTGGCTCTCTGTGCGCTCAGGCCAGACGGCCAGTGCTGTAGGAAGGATCACTTTCCAAGAGTAGCTTCCAGAAGGTGTCGTGGATACATGTAGTTTGTCCAGTTCCCCGAGTTTGCTGTTTTCGTCCACATGCCCGTCTGGTAGTACAGCATTCAGACACTATAAGACCTTAATTGTCCAGAGTCAAAACAGAGGCAGGGTGTTATATGCATCATGTCTGAGCAGCAGCTTTGTGGTCGGGGTGCACATGGAGGTGCAGATAAGTGTACAGGTGTGGCACATGAGGAAACCAGAGCCAACCTTCAGTGTTGTTCCTTGGGAGCGGGGCACCTTATTTATATAGAGACAGTGGATTTGGAACTTGCAGGTTTGGCTAGGCTGTTCCAACCAGGAAGCCCCGGGAACCTGCTTGTCTCCACCTCCGCAACATTGGTATTATAACTGCATACCAACACACCCCTGTACCCAGGTTTTTATGTGAATGCTGGAGACTAAACATAGGTCCTCACATGTGTGTGATGAGAGCTTCTTCACTAAATGAGTTTTCTTCCCAGACCCTAAAGCACCTTTCTTCAGTTGGGTTATGCCCAGCAAATCGAGGTGTGATAAGCACAGATAGACTCACGCAGGATGGGTGTGTGGCTTTGTTGTCTGGGAGGCCCAAGTGGGAATGCAGTTTTCTCTCAATGGGTCTGTCTTTCCAGGAAGGGGTCCAAATGCCTGGCTGAGCCCTGTGGGATGCGCCCTTTTCACTCTGCTGGTCTCCATTCCCCTGAGATCACAGCTGGGACAGAGGATTCCATTTGTCCAGCATTTGATGTCCCTGGCTGTCGTGGAGGCTGTGCGGTCCATCCCAGAGTACGAGGTATGTGCAGCTTCCTGTGGAGCCCCAGCTTGGCCTTTTCCGTGTGTGGCATGCGTTTGCCTATGTGACTGTGCCCTTCACAAAGCTTGTCACCAAAGTGCGTGGGGCACCAATTAGAGTGCGCAGCTCTGGCTGGGGCCGTAGCCCAGGTGTAGAGTGTTTGGCTAACACCCTTGCCTTTACAGTGGTATTGTGGGTGATTGTGTCCATGGAGCATTTCCCAGAATCCCTCAGGGCTGTTTGTCAGCTTTCTCAGGGTCCTAATAAGAACAAGCCTTTCTTTTCTTTTAAAATGGAAACATTGTATCAGGGTGGGGTGGGAGCTCTGTGCATTTTCAGTTTTTTAAAAGACTGTTTTGTGAACCTGAATTACTTCTTTCTACCTCCCCTTACTCTCAGCTCCATGCAGCAGAGCTGCACTTTCAAGTTCAAGGCCAGGTTCGTTTGGCGCTTTCTTCCCCCACTGCCAGGACTGTTCTTATTGTCACCTGACTTCAACCCCACTCCTGGTACCGACTTCTCTATTAGCCACTTTGCTGCCACGATAGAACACCAAGGCAGCTTACAGAAGAAAACTGTTCTGGCTTGTGGTTTCAGGGGGTGTGAGTCCATTATAATCAGGAGGCCTGACTGCAAAGCAGTAGGTATAGTCACAGAAACAGGAAGTAGAGAGAGCAAACAGGAAGTAGGCAAGGCTCTTTACTGCAAAGCCCCTAGTGACAAATATCCTTCAACAAGTCTGCACAACCTAAAACCTCCACACATGCACAATACATACATCCTTCAACAAGTCTGCACAACCTGAAACCTCCACACATGGTACCATCATCTGGGAACCAGTTTTCCAGATACAACAGTCTGTGGGTGATATTCCTATTGAAACTATCGCAGCGCCTGTTGTTGAAGGGACAAAGAAAAGAGAGCGGTGAATTCGGGGACAGGAGCCTTTCCTCCACACCTGTCTCCACTTCCGCGTGCACCCGAAGTGTTCCTGTGGCAGCCGTGTAGTCATGATGAGGTGCTCCCTGCCTCCCTCCAGCATCAGTTCTTACATCAAGGCTTTTCACGGGTTTGTTTTTAAAGGCCGTATTTGTTCCTTAAGTGAGTTTTGAGAAGCACAGCTCTCAAAGTTGTCTGAACCCTCTGTATCTCCCCATCTCCCCCCATGTGGCCAGTGTCTTTGCTGTCCCACTGATGCTGCTGATTCTGAGGTCCACCTTCCTCACAAGGTCACTGACCAGCATGGATGTCCACCCACGTCATGACTGTGTGGTGAGCTGTGGGCCTGTCAGGGCATGGCAGACCTTCAAGACACCTGAGCTGTGCCCTTGGTCCCATAGGAGGTACTGAGAACGTAACACTCTGTGGTGGCGCAGTTAACCCTCACAGGAAGAGAGTGACATCTTCAGCAAGTCAGACTCTGAGCCTAGAACACAAGCAAGACTGATCCCCTTGGTCACGACTTTGACTTTTACCCTGTGCCTCACTAGTTAGCTTGGTGTCTCCTCAGAGCTCCTGCTGTGGGCAGAAGTAGTGTCGGGCCACCAGGGCGTAGGCTGGAGGGGAGAGAGGAAGCTTGCTCCTCAGTGCACCCGGCACAGTGGTCACAGGCATTCTGACCATTTCCACACTTGTCAGCCTCGCCCTTACCTGTGTAATAGGACTTCCATTTTGGAGAGGAGTTATTTTAATTTTTTTATTTTACCTTTATGCAGTGTATTCTGATCATATGCCTCCAACTCCCCCCAGCCATTTCCTAGCAATCCACTTCTCAACTTCCTTTCCTCTTACTTTTTATAATACAGTAAGTCCAGCCAGTGCTCCGTGTGTATGCATGGGCGTGGTACCATCCAATGGGGGACGGACAACCTGCCAATGGCCACGCCCCCAAAGAAAAATGAGTCTCCCTCCTCCAGCATCCATCCACTGCAACAGCTCCCCAGCTAGGGGTCGGGTTATGCGATTCCTTTCCCTATCCATACTGTAATTTTGGTTCAACCTTGCACGGGTCTTTTACAGGTGATCACAAAAGACAGCATTTCATGGAAGTCCACCCCATCCTCTGGCTCTGAAATCCTTCCTGCCCCATCTTACTTGATGTTCTCGGAGCCTAGAGAAAGTAGGGAATTTCCCATAGATCTCATAGATGTCTTCTTAGGGCTGAACACTTGTGGTCACTTATTTTAGTCTTCTGGCCATTTGTGAATTTCTGTACTACTTTAACCACTGCGTTCTACAGAAAAAAATGACTCTGAGCAGGGTTGGGAACAGAACAGATCTATGGGTATAAACATAAATAGTTAGGTGGTAGCCTGAGAACATGACCATTTGGTAAAACACCAATGAGAAGTTACCTCCCGGGGCCTGAGACCTCCCCAGCCGTGGGTTTTTGGTTAGGTGAATTCCCTCCTAAGGAGCAGGTCTCCAATCCCATCTTGAAATGATTGGTTTACCCCACGACAGTCATGCCACTGTTGTGCCCGTGAGCACATCTTGTCCAGGAATTATAAAGTTCAGGGTGCAGCTCTGGGTAAGGCCACCTGATGTCTCTTCCAGTGGCCTCCATAGTCCACCTGGCGCCAGGAGATCCCCCCCCAGCAGGAGAAAGTTCCCCTTAGTCCAAGATTGATCGCACTGACCTGCAGCAAAAGTACGTGATGTCTTCAGTGTAGGGTCTTACCATTTAGTTATGCTGGGCAGCCAAGGGCAAGTAGCAAGAATCTCTGTTGGGAGCCTCCCTGACCAGTAACTCTTAGGGAGGTGACCCTACATCTTTTTCTAGTCCCTTTATTTGGGTTAATTTCCCCTCCCCATACATTTCACTCCCAAATGCCCCCATTTCTCTCACTGCTTAAACCTTTCCCCCACAGTATGACTTAATTCTCCTTTTACCTAGTTCTGCTGTCCCGCCAGCTTCCATGTAGGCCCCGCCCCCACCATGTTCCTGGCTTCCACAGGTGCTTCAAGTTAAACACACAAAACTCATGATCCACAGTTAGGGTCCACACACAAGAAAGGATACGCTCTTTGTTTTTCTGGGCCTGCCTGACCTCCATGACTGGAGTTAGTTTTGATGTAGCCAAGTTGACCTGCACCGAGGATCTACCGGATGGTTGAAAGAGCCTCCATTGTGTTGGGTTCCCTTTCCTTACGGCCTTCAGTGGCGTGCCAGCCGTCTTTAGCTGGATGTCAGTGTCAGCATGCAAAACAGGAGAGATGTCTGCATACTAACTCAGTGTCACCGGAATGTGGCCACCTCCCCAGTGCCAGGCTGCCTGCTTCTGCTCCTGCGGCTTTAGCCCTCCCTCACCCCCACTTCCTCTCTCGGTGTCTCAGTAAAGTCCTTCCTGCTTTCCCTGGGAGCTAAAGTTCCATTCCCAGCATTCCTGCCTCTAGGCAGAGGTACGGACTTCATGTTTCTTTGAGAGTCTTGTGTACCCTCTTCCCTCTCCTATGAGTTCCCAGAAATTTGAAGGCAGAATTTGTTTTACTTAGGTCTGTTGGGCCATAGAACTTTACATATAAGGAGTCACAGGACTTGTTGGAATAAATGATAGGAATGGATATAAGTCAGTTGGTACAGCGCTGCCTAGCACGCGTGAGGCTCTGGGTGCCATCCCTGACACTGGCACACACAGTGTGGTTGTTCACACTTGTAATCCCAGTCCTTGCGGGGTGAGGCAGGAGAATCAGGAGTTCACAGTGATCCCAGACTGCAGATGGCATGTGAGGGCAGCCTGGCTCCATGAACCTTATCTCAAAGTCAATCAGTCAGCAAAGCACTAAGGAAAGGGAAAGGCAGCTCACAGCTTCGCTCTCCACCGTGGCATAGGTGTTCTTGTTTGCTCGGAGGAGAACCTGGGAGTTGTGTAAGTTGTTTCATTCCTGAACAAGAACAGAAAACCTGAAGTCAGGCCAGGGCTGGAGCACAGGGCCAGCTCAGACAGAAGCCACTGCTGCATGGGAAGAATCCTGACCCAGGCCCTGAACATGTGGCATGGTAATTTGATCCCATGCCATCTCCCTAATGGGGAACACAGGTGGGAGGAGGGTGACACAGAGCACAGGTGGGAGGAGGGTGACACACAGCACAGGTGGGAGGAGGGTGACACAGAGCACAGGTGGGAGGAGGGTG